>PVIC010002194.1:0-48096 GCA_004025085.1 Thryonomys swinderianus
CGCAGGCACAGCTCTGGGCCCCTCAGTTCCTCCGGGCTGACCTGGGTGGAGATGAGCTGAAGAGAGCTGAAGGCCGCTCTCTCCCTAACCTGCCTCCCGCTTGGGAATCTAGCAAGGAACGCGTTAGAAATCTACAGCCTGACGTTAGTCACTAAAATCCAAAGAATGTGAATTCTTTATGTTAGTGATCCTCTAGATATATAAATTCACAGCTTCCTGCCTCCCCCATCTGGCATTTTGCTTAAGGGAGAAAACAAAGCAGAATCTCACGTGTGTTCTTTTCCTCCACACTGTGAGTTTCTAAGCATTTTATACTGCAGTCCTTTTATCAAATGAAATCTCATGAAAATCCCAATTCAGATATCAAATGGCTTCAAATTCAAACCTTGTTCGGTCTTCATACTTTGGCTGAGTAGTTAATTGGAAAGTCTGACTTGGCAAAAACCCTGTCTGGGGCTAGTGGGTCATGTGCCACCTCTCACCATGGACATAAGGGGCAAAGCTTCGATCTCAGCACTTCTCACCCAGACAAGGGGTAGTGCTGGTGTGAGTGTGTTACAACAGCCGCCATTGCGTTCTTGTGTGTGTGTGTGTGTGTGTGTGTGTGTGTGGATACCAGGAGAAGAGCTGAGAGGAAAACTAAGAACCACCATAGAGTTAAAGGAAGAAATCATTGAGAAGTTTGTTAGTCCTGGAAAAATGAATTTATAAGTATAGTTTTGTGGCTTCAGAACCAATGATTTGTTTTTCCATTATTCCTTCTCTGAAAAGTATGTTCAGTTCTCAAAATTTTCAGTGTTCTAACATGAATTTGGGGTGAACTGAGTTAATCAATCGAGGTATTGCTATATATAAGAAAATCAGATTAAACTTGTACATTTATGAGTAATACCAATTTTAGAAATTCAAGTGTACAGTACTTGTATTTCATTGATATATTTTAAAGACAAATATTAATATAAAGAGTCACTTTTAATAAACTCTGAAATTAAAATCTAGAATTCTGGTTGATGACATTTGGTGAAGAAGAAAATTCAAAGCAAATTGCTGAGCTCCTGAAACACCAGAATGCCCGCTTTCTGCAAGTCCTGCCCTACTGGGATGCTCTGGACATGGCACCTGGTTAAAAAGCATCCTAGTTCTTGTGAAAGCCCAGATTTAATTACCTGTCCAGTCCCATTCCATACGGCAACATAATGGTGCCAGGTATTTCTGCTCAGAAATGGCACATAATCGTGCTAGATAGGGAGCCCTCAGCCACTTTACTTGTGGCTTCTCGCTGTCTAACGAGCTTTCGGTAACCATGGTTTTCTCTTGCCAATCTGCTTTCTCTTCAGTACCCAGAAATAAATGCAGTTCAGCTGCAGAAGATCCTGCACCATGTGCTCTGGCCAGGTAACTATTCGAGGGCTGTCTGAGAGGACACACTGTTTGTGAACACTGCCTTTATTTCTCCTCCTCTTGGGGGGACATGTCAGTCACTGGCTGCCGGTTCCACCTAGCAGCTGTGTTAGACACCTGGGTAGGTTACGTGGTCTGACAAAGCAGAAGAGGATTTTGATGGGCTTTGAAAATGGTTGTTATTTTGTTTAGCTTGGATGTAGGAAACACTGTCAGTGAAAACAGATTTCTGCATCATTCGTTTCAGAGGAATGGTTAAGTCCTTTCTTGGGGTATCCAGTCCATGTAGAAGAATTGCACACGTTTCTACAGCCTGTGAGATGAATATTAGGCATTGCTAAGCTACCTAGGGAGCTCTCTGATGAACTCATACTTAAATCTACCAAGCTACGTAAACCTGCAAGGAGAGGACATATCCTCTAGGGGGTGCCAGTGAGCAGCACTGGTGCTTTCCCTCAGAGCCTGGAATAAGCTACACAGACATTTTCAAGTCCACAGAGAAATATTGTACACACAGATTTGAAGTGAGAAGTGGAGTGAACAGAAAGGTGAGTGAGCTTTGAAGTGACAGAATTAAAACAAATAATTAAAGGGTATCTGCTACCTAATTTATTATTGCTTCTCTTTATATGAAGCCAAGATTTCAAATGCAGGCAAATTATAGTCTAACATATTGTTTGGCTCAGGCTTCAAAGTAATTTCCAGATGGTTTCTCAAAGCCAGATTTGGTTATGAGTAAAAGAACCAGAAGGGAAAACCTGAGAAATTAGAACATTTGAAGTCTTCCCCCTCCAAAAAATTCTAGACTAATTCATCTAACCAATAGCAGTAGAGATGTCTAGATGTTTAGGAGAGAAGTCAAAGAGGAGACAAACACCGTTTTAGGAAGCATCACTAATACGGATGGACAAATACCGCAGGAGGTTCCCCTGACTTAACACAACGAGGGTTGGATAGTCTGAGGGTCATAGAAGCAAAGGTCACCTTTACAATCACTGGGAAGAAGTGCAGGACATGGCCAGGGAGGCACTGGGGCAGGCCCTTGCGTCACTAGCGTGGACAAGATCACAGGCTCTCTGGGCATGCATTTCCTTCTCCAGCACGTGAGAGGGCTGGGCTGAAGCCTCACCGATCCTCTGATTGAGTAGTCAGAGGGTCGTGGGGAAAGCGTGTGACCTAGTGCTAGGCCATGTGAGATGCTGTGCTATGGAATTCGGATCCAGCCTCTCTGATGTCTGGGTGTACAGATGTGGTCTACAAGGCCAACCATTAAGTTCTCAACTTTTCAAAAGGTGGCCTGTGGGCATCCCCAGCCACCCTACGCTGTGGTGGCCCCGGACTCTGGACTGACTTTGTCAGCTTTGTCCAGTTGATGCTGCTGCGTGCAGAGAATGTGGAGGGTAAGCCAGTGAGAAGGAGGCACTTCTGTATACCTCACAGCTGCCAGGCATTCCTGAGTTCAAGCTCAAGGGAAGATGGCTGTCAGGCCGGAAACAATAGGCTGGTGGCTCTGGAGATCATTGGCCGTGGCCCTGTGTCACTTGGCCACATCTTCCTGGACTAATTCCTACCCTGTCTTGCTCCAGGAAGCTCCCTGTAATGAAAGTAGGCACGTGTGGTTCCACGTGGGCAGAAATTGGTGGCCTTTGGGTTTTCAGCATGGATGTGGTTTGGGCGAAGGGATGCATGGAAGGAAGTGATTTATGTTTCCAACCCCCACCCCCAAATTAGCTGTGTTCCTCTTTGCTATATTTTTACAGGTGTCTTCTAAAACCTAACCCAAAATGGCAAAGGGAAATACCTCCAGAAGACAGAGATGAGACTCCCCTTCCTCCCCAGGAGTCAGTACACATCATCTTGGGTCAAGGGAGCTGCTGAAGTCCAGGCCTTTGTGAGGAAGACAGGTTCTGGGGACTCTTCATCTACAGCGTAGGATTCTGAGCACTGTACTCTTCATACTCATTCATTTATCAGATATTTACTAAGCACCCCTTTGGGCCAGGCACGTGTGAAAGGCCGAGAGACTGATGTAGCATGTGCCATGGCCTGTAGAGCCGAATGGAAGTGTATGACCTAAGGCGTGGTTTGTAATCAACCAGAGGGAGTCCGTGTTCTGATGCCAGCAATGCACAAACTCACAAATCGTCAGCAGCATACGGCAACCCTATTCCAACCCTGAGCAGCACAGCGGAAGTCAGTGTAGCTGCTGGGTTGTTCACGTATCTGCAGGGTGGTCGGGGCTTTTCTGAGTATACTAACTGAGAAAGCTGACCAGGCTTGCCCTTGTAGGGATAATGTCAGAAGTGCAAGAAAGCAAGCTGAAGCATACAGGGCCTCTAAGACACCACGGCTCTGGCCGGGCACACTGTGTCTTACAGCCCATGATGTCATTCAAAGCAAGTCACATGGCCAAACCCATTCCATCAGATGGTGGAGAGCTGCTTCCTCTTTCGTGTCACTTGGCAGACATGGCAGGGCATGGACACAGACAGGGGTGAGGACCTGGGTCCAGATGAAACCAGCAAAGATGGGAGCTGGGCCAGACAGTGTCCCACAAGGGCCTCAGAGGAGTTGACACTGAAGCTGAATATTCGAGGACAAGGAAGAGCCAGCCGGGAAGAGTAGAGGATAGAAGGTCTAGGCTAGATGGAGCTACGTGTGGGTGCTGGGCACAGTACAGAGGATGACAGGAAGTAGCTCAGGAGGTCTCTAGGTGAGGCTCAGAACAGGCCGGACTTTCAGGCCAGAAATAAGCCTCACCGAAAGACCACCCCAACCTTTTCCCGCGAACCATAACTGCATCCTTTGTCTTTGTGACCTTTTGCTGAGTCTCCTGCAGTGCTTTGCACAGTAAGTGCTTGACACATGTTTGTGAATGGACGGGGTGATCTGCTTAGGAGAAAACAAATGCACATAGGTACTGGCTGTCTTCCCCGATCAGCCAAACCGCACTGGCTTACTGAGCACCGTTATGCCTTAGATGTGGTGCCACACAGCTAGTATTCCCTGCAAGGACATTTTATTCTTAACTTGAGTCACCTGCTCTTTTATTTCTGCAGCATTTCCTTTATTTGAGTTGCTTAGAAAGGAACCAGTGAGAGCTGAGATTTCTTCCTTAATTTCACACGAGCACTTTATGAACTGGTTTTGTACAGACCCTGTGCCATGGCTGGAATATTCTGCTATGTTCTGCACTGCTTCATTTTACACGCAACTGTAGATGTCACCGCTTGATCCCAGGGGATCCTTCTCCCATGGCCGCCTCTGAGTTGAGAGCACATGACAGTGGACCGGGGCACAGCCTCAGTGGCCTTCCACGAGCACTGTGCTCTCCCAGGAGAACTTGCCAGGGGAGCTGACAAGCTCCTTGGAGTTAGCTCAGGAAAAGGTCATTAAAGCCTGAGCTGCCACTGCCACCTGTGTGAGGTAGGCGGGTTTGGCTAGCGGGTTCCTCTCTTAGGTCTCCTCCAGCTCTGGTGTCTCAGGCTCACTGGAGAGGAGCTAAGCGGGGCCACCCAAGGTCTGCAGGGAACGGTGACCGCCTTGCTGGAATTTCTCTCTCGAGCTCTCTCTGACACCACTGGGGATTTCAATATCCTCTTCATCATCAGCATCATCGCTTTGATGCATTGGTCTAGTTCCTCTCGGGGTCCTCTCAGTATGAATCGGAGGTGCTGTTCATCCCACCCACATAAAGCTATCAATCAGCCTATAAATGTAAACCTGTAGAATGTGCTTTAATGCACTGTTGCTGCCCAGTCGCGTTGCCTACCTGCACAGAGCTGGCCCTGAGCGTGGCAAATTGAGTCCACAGGGGGAAAAACTTATTGAGAATTGAATGCAAAATCGGCCTGTGGCTTGGCCGCCATCGTTCACGGGCACTGTGGGAAGTCAAGGTTGATTATATTTCAGGTTGATTTATACTTACCACCAGGTGGTGTGGTCCCCGTGGCTAAGCCATTCATTAATGTCCTGTGTCCGTGTCTCCCCAGGAGTGAGGGGGAGAAAGCCTCTGTCAGTGGGTCTGAACCGATCGTTGTTTCCTTTCCTTTCGTGTCTGGTGGCTGATGGTGGCACGGTACTCCTGGGAAGGCCAGAGTTGGTCTGTGCTCACTCAGGACTCCACGTCTGTCCCAACACTAAGGAGACCCTCTCTTGTTGGCCCACTTTCTGCCTTTCAGGGCCGTGTACCAGCCGTCACCTTCTCAGCAGGGACAGTTTCTTTCCTGCACCAATTTCCTTTGCATGACTGGTGTGCAAAAAGGGAAGGCAGGTGGCAAGCATCGCCTTGGAGTGAAATCCAGCTACCTTGCTCTGCGGCCACAAGCTCATCACAAGCAGAGATGTCACCCAGTGTGGGTATCTAGCCGCCATGCAACACCTCCCTGATGTACCGGCTGAAATAACACTTAGTCGAGAGTCTTGCTGTCAGGGTCTGGAGACGGAGCTCTACCTCCTTAGACATCTGTAGATTGGTACAGGTACAAGCCAACTTTCAACCAGTTAGGAATTTTAAGAGCCCCGAGAGTAAGAGCATTGGCAAGGTCCAGTGGGCACGCTGGCTCTGGTGTCTGGTTATCTTTGGCCGTATTTTGGGCACCAGTGGATACAAGTGAGTTCTCAAAGGCCTTTCTGCTTTTATCAGTCAGTTTATTTGACCTATAGACTATCAGCTCCATTTCAAATCAGAACTTCTCTGTGTACCTCCTGCAGAGAAGAGCAATAAATCCATGCTAAATTGTAGAGTTCATCAGTGGATGGCCTGTGTATCTGGTTTCTTGAACTGTGATATGCCATGCTTGTGGCAATTCTAGCAACCCAGGACCTAGGCATAAAACCAAAACAAAGGTCACCTCCCCAAACCTGTGCAGTCAGTGCAGGTCAGCATCTCACAACCATTCCGTATTATTCCACTTACTCCTAATTTACCGATTCTAACAAATGTGGACGTCTGGTTCCCGAGTCCACCCCCCACCGAAGGAAGCTGGAGCGGAGGCACTTGGGCAGCCCGACGGGTGGGCCCTGCAGCTGACGAATAGAGCACTCTCGGTGCCTAGTTCAAAGTGGTAGAAAGATATTTATTTTACTTTTTAAAAACCTGCACTCATCCCAAATGATAAAATGTAAAATGACCCGCTATCAATTGCCAGATACTTAAAGTCTTACTGATGTTATAAATGAAGATCATGTATTTACAGTTTTTAAAAGATATCTATTCATTCATTTCTTAGATCTTTAGATTATGCCATGGTTAATATTTATTTTAATAGCCACTGGTTTGGTCCATGAATGTAGTTTTGGGGTTTGGGGTTATTGAGAAAGTGATGCCATTTTCCCATTTGTGACATTTAAATGACAATGTGCTGGTTGTGTTTGGTGTAAACGGATCTGTTTCCATATTAATGAAGTCAGTAAAGCCCCCATCCCAGCTTCCCCATGTCTGCACCGTCTCTCACATGTCCCCTTACTCCGTGTGTTGATGGCATCACTGTGGCCACTCAAGTGTGACCTGTATGCCTGTGGCCACTCAAGTGTGACCTGTGTGCCTGTGGCCACTCAAGTGTGACCTGTGCGCCTCTGATCTTCCTTCTGATTGCCCGGAAGCTGAGTCCCAGAGAGCAGGAAGCAGGGCCGGATTCCCTTCCCATCTTCTTCTGTTATATCTGACCTTGGGGAAAAGAGCCAAGTCGGGGCAGGGATTGGAGTCAAGGTCCAGGAGGTGGACAGCACCCTGGCCACAGAGCTGAAAGTCAAAAGTTTACTCTTAACCAAGAACAAGTAGAAAGTGTACTGCCAAGGAAGGGAAAATGGCAATCTTCTGGTGCTGAGGCGGGGATGATCGGAGAATCCAGAGGTCACATGGTCCACGGGTTTAACCCAAAAGCAGACAGAGGACACCAAGGTGAGGCCCTGTTCTCAAAACTGCATAGAAAAGAATGCCTTAGAAAAGAACAGAAGAGTGGAAGAGAGGGCTAAAAGATCCACCATGTCTTTATCCCTTTTTTCTACTTTCTTTTATGTTTTGTATAAAAATTCAGGCACTACAGAGAACTTTCTAGATTACAGATGGGCTCTAACCAAGGCAGTCAGTGGCTGCCTGCAAATAGCTCTGCCACCATGCTGGGTTAGAGAAATGATTTTAGCCGCCAGGATTTTCAATCTCATGATTCCCTGATGAAATATATGTATGGAAAATGGAAAAAAAAAGGAGAAAATGGGCATCGTAGGGTGTGGGTGGGTAAAACTAGGCCAACACTGCCTGGCTCCAGGGCCAGCTCCCAGGGAGCTCTGGAAAGAACACACGTGGGTCTCTGGCCTCGGCTCCCAAGATGCCACCCTTTCTCTAGTGCCCCGAGGGCTGAGGAATACAGAACCCAAGAGGGTGAGAGAAGGAGTGGCCGGGAAGGAAGCTTCTAGCTGTGTGGTGTAGGATCTGTATGCCGCTGCTACGTGGAGCCCGGAACACCTAGCTCAGCGGACCTTCAGGAGGACTGAATGAGGGCAGCATGCTGCAGGCGCTCAGGAAACGGAGCTGCTATTGTTCCCGGCTGGTAAAGGTACTTGTTTCACTCTAAAACTTTTATTAGTACATGTTTGAAGAGCATAATGACAGCATTCACTGTAGGGAATCGGTACGCGAACACCACACCTTCAATTTGTAAAGGTATTTATGACTATCATTTCTTTATTTTGACTATTTTCTTTTCTAAGGGACACAGCCCCTCTAGTGAGCACTGTTCTGAAGTGTATTAGATTTCCCCCCCTCTTTCTCACATCCCTCTGTGAACATATAAATTGCTCTCTTCAGAGCAGCCTCAGGTGTGGCTTTCCTGGTCTCCCACACGGGATTCAGCTGCAGGGACCTGTGAGAAAGCGGCCATCTTGTTACTTAGGCTCCTCTCGAGTCAGATAGAGGAGGACTGTGCCCCAAGTTTACCTCTAACCTAGGAAGTGGCAGATTTACCCAGAGATCCCGAAGTTATCAACTGGGACTTTTCTGGACCGTACACCAGCTGACTTTGGGGGACTGGAGGCTTGAGCAGCCGTTGTTCCAGAAACTTCCAAGCAGGTCGGCTGTGGCCCAGGGCTGGGACACACAATGGGAAGACAGCGGGAAGACTTGCGGTCTGGACACGATTGCTCCCTTAGGACTTCCACTGTCGGGATGGCACTGTGTGCTGAGGGGCTGCTTCTGTGCTCAGCGGTCTCACGTGTGGTGCTGCCCAGGCCCAGGCTATGAGGGCAGCTGGGCAGTGGGCTAAACAGACACCTAAGCACCCATCCACCCACTTGGAGACATGCATGAAGTTCTTATGGCAGTCAGGCACTGTGCTAGGCCTTGAGAACACAGCTCGTTGTCTAGTGGGTGACAGATGACTTACAGGGGATACGGCTGGGGAACACACAGAGCACTGGGGAAACAGGACAGACAGGTGTCTAGTCCAACCCGAGAGGCCCAGAAAGCCCCCTGCGAGGCAGCACCAAGCCATTTTCTGAAAAGAGGCAGTATTAGGGAAATAAAGGGAGAAGGAAGCTCCCGAGAGAGGAAACTTTCTGTGTCAAAAGAGAACTACAGTGGGTGACAGAACGATGCTTGGAAACAGGAAGTGGCTCTGAGGGGTTGCACTAGGCATTGTTGGGAAGATATGCAGCATGAATGTGGCCCAGCAGGCGGGCAGCAGCTGATCCTTGCAGGCCCTGTCACAGTGTTGCTTGGGGCTCTGTCCTGAGGGGCTGAGTGGCACCAAGAATTCCCTATCTAGCCAGGGGAAGTCTGAGGGTTTCCTCTCCGTGGCAAAGCTAGATGACATATGGTTACTGGGTGAGCTGAGTTAAATCCCACTGACTTTCCGTTCAGGGGGCTTTGGTGAAATTAACATTTCTAAATCTCTTGGGCCCGCTAGGAATGGGAGGCAACAGTGCTGAGCCCCCAGGCGCAGGTGACATCTAAATGGGGTGATAAGTGGAAGCAGAGCTTCTGGCATTTGGCATGTCCCTTTCGGGGAGGATGTGTGCCGAAGCCAACGCGAACGCTAGGTGGCGCCCTGTCCCCACACGAGGGCCCCACAACCGGAACAGCAGTCAACTGCTTTAGCCAGAGTCAGCCTGGGAAACCCAGACTAAACAATGCCAAGCCTCGGCCACAGGCCAGACTCTGCCCCAAAGCCCGCTGCTCGGGGACCTGCTCTCTCTCTCCTGGCCATACTTTTTTCCTGTTTAGTTTTCAGTTCATGTACTAAACTTTATACCTTGCATTTATTTCTCAAAAACAGCAAACCACTCGTTTAAGACCTCGCATCCCAGGGCTGGCGAATGCTTAGCTCACAGGTAGTAGTTATGAATGCTGTACATGAAAGACTTCTAAGTCGGTGTAATTTAGGTGAATCCTGCCATTTCAAAATTCTGCCGCTGTTCAGGCTGCTGACGGAAAATCATCAATATATAAGATTTGCCTAAGGAGATAAATGATATCTGTTATGGTTTATATCTAGATGCCCTCCCAAAGCCCTGTCCACTCCTAGGCAGGACTGCTGGGAGTTGATGGATCACGGGTGCCGTCATCATGAGTGGATCGGTCCACAATGGTTTATCGCTAAATGCACTGCTAGGAGGTGGGGCCTGGTCAGAATAGGGCCACTGTGGAGATGTCTGGAAGGGCCTCTCTCCCTCCCTGCCAGGGGCGGGCAGCCTTGTCCTCCACCAGCCCTTCGCCATGCCACGTCTTCTTTGAAGCCAGTGAAGCGGGCTGCAACACGTCTCTTTCTGAAAGGGCCTCTGTGATGCTGCAGGGGGCTGGGTGTCATTGTGATCCCAGGCGCCAAGCCCTAGTGGAAACCCTCCCAGATCCTCACAGACTCTACCTTCTTCATTCTAGGCACTGTGGTAGCATTTTATCTAATGCGTGTAGGATTTGGTCTCCCGGGAGGATTAAGCAGCGGGCTCAGGCTCAGCCTGTGCTTCCGGGCTGTGGGTCACAGAGCAGAAGCTCTGCTGTAGTGGGGACCAGCAGTCCTGGGCCAGACCGGTGAGCTTTGGCCCCTCACTGCTCTATGAGGACCATCTGCGCAGCCACAGCAAGAGCCTTGCCGAGGGGCAGCCGCTCCCCACAGGCCCGGGCAGGCCCCAAGCCCGCTCCATCTCCTCGGCATGGCTGGCACCTGGCTCCACAGCAGTGCGGCCTAACGCTCAGCCTCATTTTGAATGGGCTTCCTCGGTGCAGCCTGCTTGGCTGGCTCAGCAGAACATCGTTTCCTTGGTCCTTGGCTTCCTTGATAAGGAAGAAATAGAAGAACACGAGAGAGGCTTGGTGCAGGGCTTTGTGCTCAGAGGAACAGGGCACTCTCGGGACGTGGCCACACCTCCTATGCTGGGCAGATTAGCTTGTGGACAGGCCGAGCCTCCTGTGGACTCCTGTCAGGAAATAATGCTCAGGGAGTGAGGCCTGCAGCGTAGCTGGGCCGGCCCTGGAGACCAAGGCGCAGGCCTGCCCGTGGGAGTTAATCTCTTCTCTGGTGCATGGGTGTGTGTAGGGGCGGGCAAGGGGCTGACCCAGCTCCAGGAGAGACACTGTGTTTACATCCATAGCGTCCCCGGGTCAGGAGCCGGGCGAAGAGTCTGCGGTTGCCACGCTCTGTAAGGATGGGGGTGCCCTCGGAGGGTGAAAACGGCCGGGGGCGGGCTGGTGAGACAGGATACACATGGACTAGAAGCCAGGGGTCTCGCCCTATGCCCCACCTGCCGCCACTGCCTGTGTGTGCCTGTGGCCCGGGACTCGGGGTACTCCCGTTACTTTTGCAAATTGTGAGTGGGGTTAGGGTATGTATTTGCTGTTCTTTCAAACAGACCTGGTGTCCTGTGCCTTCCCTGGACTATTTGAGAATGTTGGATTCTCTCTAGCAACTAGGAAAAACAAACAAAGGGGACAGTTAGAATTGCGTGTAGAAGCAAATAGCTTGTGAGACATGATAAAGAAAGTGAAGCACATGGGTTTGAACACAGATAGGAAAGGATGGAGGCACTGAGCGGGCTTTGAATATTCATGATTTATAGTAAATACACATGAGGCTCACCAAGCACCAAGCATTCACGATGCATTGACCACGCAGAAGACTGAGACACCCAGTGCTCGGTCAGCCAGCCACAGGTGATGCCATCACAGGCCCGCTCTAGCCCTTAGAAATGCAGATAAACACCAGTGGCTTTCAGCAGATTGAGTACAACTGGCTGTGGGCAGCCACACGTGTCCCGTGTCGCTCAGGTGGAGCACATGCGTGACTGGGGCCCCGGGCCTTGCTTGCCCCTCAGCTTGGTGCTCAGAGCTAGCAGCAGGAAGGACTGGCACGAGAGTGCCGTACATCAGTCCCCATCGGAGTGAGTCCTTTCCCAGACTCCCCGGAAGTGGAGCGTGTGTCTGACTGAATGCTATGGACAGTTTCCCAGGGAACTTGGGGTCCCCCCCCACCCCCGGGACTAAGACACAGAGTGGGGAGGTCTGCAGCCATGGCAGGGTCACACACCTTCCCTGCCAGATTCCGGCTCTTGGTCCATCTTCTCCCCCACTGCCTTGTGACCCTCCAAATGTCAGCCCCTGTCAGCAACTAGTTCTGTGACCTGAACAGGTCACCTGGACTCTTTGTGTCTTGGTTTCTTCTTTAGGAAAAAAATGTAGTCACAGCAGACACGTACCTAACACTGCCTTTAGTCACACAGGTAGTCATGTGTTTCGTATTATTTGTAGACTTTTTTTTTTTTTGTAAGGCCCATATGATCCTGGTGTGCAGAGATGACAATCCAGGTCCAGTCTTTTTGGGGAGAGTCTGGTTGAGGAAAAATACAAGAAAATCAGCTCAGAATAAGGTAAAAGAAATACACCCAGTGTCTTCAGAATGCCTGATGAGTCTTGAAAGACTTCCTGAAAGGGATAGTACTTGATTTGAAGGGTAAAGAAAGATTTAGGGAAAAGTAGATATTTCTGGTAGATGGAAGAGTATGGGACAGTGACAGAGCCGTGGGGAGTGGGTTCACAGCACAGTGACAAGTGGTTGCAATAACAGACAGTTGAAATAAAATGTAATGGTTTGGAGACATTGCTCTGAAAGTGTGGCAGAGGATAGATTTTGGCAGGGGTAGACGTGAGAAGTTCGGTGAATGTCCATGACCTGCTAACAGGAGTAGCTTAATCCCGGCTCCTCTCCTCAGCTTCCTGTCAGAACTCAGAGGGCTCCGGTAGGTGCTTCTCCAGCCTAATGTGCTCCCAGTCCATACTGTCATGGCGGCCGTGGTTGGGGGTGTGATAGGACGGGGGCGTTTCAAGGACGGGTAAGGACAGAGGCAGAATGACCAACCTCAGCTGTCTGCCCTGGGCCACTCCTTCTCAGGGCAGATCTGAGGGACAGAAGGAAGAAATGAGAAGCAACTTCACAGTGGATTTCAAAGCTGCTGTACAGCCCTGTCCCTCTCCGCCGTCTCAGCTGGGAACGCAGTTTGATCTCATCCCTCTTAGGAGAGGAAACGAGTGCCGTAGATTCAGCACAGAAAACCCAGAGTGGAATGTTCGGCGAGCAAGACCAGGCCTTTCCACCCAGACTCAGCCAATTCAGAGCAAGCCCTCTGGGCAGGGTTGCAAAGACCCTTTTGGCTGCTGTGGAATCTGGAATATTTCATCTTGATTGTCGATTTGATTGACTTGAGAGATGCCCAGCTCGTCAAGCGTATTTCTGGCTGTGTGTGGAGGGTCGGGGGGTGTGACCTCAGGGACCACATCTGGCTCCGGCCCCTCCCTCCATGGCTCTGCTTCCTGGTCGCCATGAGGGGAGCGGCTTTCCTCCGGCGTGCCCTATACTACCATGCCGGTGCCCTGGAGCCAGGCTAAACCAGACCGAAGTCTTAGAAACCATGAGCCACAAACAAAAACAGACATACCCTCTCCTTCAAATTGTGGGCATCAGTCACTCGTCCCAGTAATGGAAAGCTGACTAATGGAGACTGGACATTAGAGGGGCTGTTGCACACAGGACAGGGTCAGTGTGGAGGCTCCTTGTGGAGGGAAGAATCTCACTGGTGCACAAGCGTTTGGGTCTAATTGAGAGACACCACACAGGAAGTTGAGTAGGGACGTGTAATATAAGGGCTTTTCCGCTGTAACAGGACATCAGAGTAATGAGGATAAAACGCAACGAGAGGTCTAAAGAACACAGAGGCAGGCGCCATGGCATCCACTGTTCCTAGAGCTGGAGAAAGTGACCAAGGACACGCCCCTCCCCTCCACCGGGCGCAGACCCAGGCCTAAAGGAGAAGGAGCGCTTGCTGTGGCTCATGAGTGGCAGAGGCGTCGCCATGGTGCCTACGGGAGACCGTGCTGGGCATCGCAGATGGCCTCGGACAGCTGTCCCCAGGCTGCAGCCCCCAGAGCCACTCTGTGGCACAACCGCTTGCTCTCTAAAGTAGAATTTCCTCCCAGAAAATATTGCAAGGCCATGTATTCAAGGGTTGAGATTTAATAAAGTTCGTCATTTTTACTGCTTCATGGAAGACATTCTTAAGTGAAATTGATTTTTCCCTTCGTGCTGCTGCAAGCATGTGGCAGTGAGGAACACGAGGCTGGCTGCTGGGCCTGGTGCCACTGCCTCCAGGGGCCCTCTGTTGCTTTTGCACCATCAGCGTGTCCACACCGTGAAACGAGAAACAACCTCTCAGCACTGTTGCTACAACACCATCGAGGGAGGGTGCCGCTTTAGCGTGGCCAGATATCCACATTTGCCCACAAGAGGAGCCACCCCGAGGACCTGGGAGAGCGAACGAATCATGCAGTGGGAGACGGGCCCGATCCACTGCATGACAGGCCTTTCTGGCGATCAAGTATTTGTGCCTCCGCTTGCGCAGTGCCCTTGTTCCCGGACAGCCCTCCACAGCCCGGCTTCTGACTTCCCGGTGAAAGCCTGTGTGGCTTGCATCTGTCTCGTGGAGGCCACAAGGTCTGGGCTGATAGGTCATTTTATGCTGTGGCTGCTTCCCAGCCACTCCCACAGCACAGTTTACTCCCGGAAGATTTCCTCTTAGACAGTTAATCCCTATCAGGAGCGTGGCTTCCCATTAGGGCTGATCAAAGAGCTTCCCATAACTTGCCATTCCCTTAAAGTGCCACTTGAGTATTGATTTATTCAATGAAGGGCTGCAGGCTGAATCTTGGTAGGTACCCTCAGGGGTTACATAAATATCCTTTAGACTTGGGCTGAAGATTTGGCTCGGTGGTTCCATTGGCTGCCTAGCAGGCACAGGGTCCCTGGATCATCCCCGGGGACCACATACAACAATGCCAGGTGTGGTGACTCACACCCACCAAAAATCAGTACCACATACCACAGTGCCGGGTGTGGTGGCTCAGGCCTGTCATCCCAGCGCTTGGGAGGCAGAAACAGGAGGATTGCTGAGTTCAAGGCTAGCCTGGGTTACACGGTGAGCTCAGGGCCAGCCTGAACTACAAAGCAAGACCCTGCTCAAAAATGAATAAATAAATAAATAAATAAATATCCTTTAAACCAAAAACAATAGACAATGTGTAAGGGATTTAGGCAGAGCCAATGTTTTGAGTTGAAGAGTTTGGGATTTTGAAGCTG
The DNA here is from genome assembly GCA_004025085.1 of Thryonomys swinderianus. Classification (NCBI taxonomy): domain Eukaryota; kingdom Metazoa; phylum Chordata; class Mammalia; order Rodentia; family Thryonomyidae; genus Thryonomys; species Thryonomys swinderianus. Next base: position 15,018 of record PVIC010002194.1, read on the forward strand.
AAAACTTATCACATGCCCTTATGAAGATTGTTTAAAGAGGCAAGTAAACAATTAAATGTTGCTAATAGCCATTTAAGAGCTAATCTTTAGAAGAAATAAAACTTTAAAGATAAACCCTAGATCTTTATCTTCCAGTTTGAGTTTCCCCTTACATTCCTATACTTAGAAAGTTTCTTTTAGGGCTTATTATCTTTTCTCTGTAGCTTGGTGTCTATATTGTTTGTTAAGAGCTTTCATTAAATAAACCTATCATAAAGCAAGTGGTCTTTCAAAGGCTAGATTCCTTAAAAAAAAAAAAAAAAGGAGGCTCCTAACTTAATAACTGATAGTTTGGTTTAAAAGTGCTGGCTCCCTGGCTTGGAGTTTGTTATGATAGTCTAGGATACCCGGATACCTACTTGGTGTACTAAGTCAGAGCCACCTGGAAAGTCTTGCCACACAGCTTTGTGGGTCACTGTCTTCGTTTGAATACACTGCACTTTTTCGGTGTATCACACCCCTCCTGGTTACAGAGGACTGTTAGTTGCACCATAGAGTGCTTATTTCTGAGTTGTGCAGGAAGGCACCTTAACTCACAAAAAGCTCCTTCAGCGATTCTGCTGTATGCAGAGACCAGGGTTTCCAAACTTCCCAGAGATCTTCTCTTGATCAATTCTCATTTCTTCTCCTTCTGCCAAGATGTGCTCCGGCCGTTTCCAATCTACCAGGGACATCTCTGCTGGATTTAGATGGACATCATGAATCAAAGTGCAGCTGTGCTAGCAGTCCTGCTGTCACTGTCAAGCTGTCACCGGATGCCACCACTTTACACCACCAGGTGCTGGTCACTGCTACTGCTGGCCATTGGCATCCAGTGCCAGCTTGTGCTAGACACTGTAGGTCAGTTCTGTTGGATGCTGCATGTCCGCTGCTGGTCTATGTTGGCTGCTAGTCTTTCTACCTTTTTGGTGGTAACAGCTCTGTGTGTTTATTCATTTTCCTCTGGAGGCCATTCCGTCTGCACAACTCAGGATCAAAATTCTAAGTAAAACTATAGGATCTTTGGAATATGTCTTATGAACCAGCAGATTATAGGAACATTAGGGTGAGCCTATTGTAACAGGCCTCTGCTGCACCAGGGTGAGGTAGTATAGAAGAGAGAGCTCTTCTAGACCAAGACCTGAGAAGTGCTACTTCTCTTGCAGCTTGCCTCTTTCCATGAGGGTGAGGGCTGAAACCAGGGAATCTCGCAGTGAATGCTGGGTATGCAAATAAGGGCCCCAACCTCCCGCTTCCTGATCTTGGGCATTCCAGGGTGCCCTCTCTGTTCTCCAAAACACACAAGTATTATCCGAAATGGCTGGAGTAAGGGAGGGTTGCCATGCTGCCTGGCTGCACACATGCAGGAGTGGAAAACAGTCCAGATACCAGGGAGGAGACTGAAGTAAAGTATTCCAGCCCATTGGGGTGCACAGGAGAGCTAAGAGAAGCAAAGGGGAGAGCGGAGAGCTGCTGGCTAGGTCACATCCGCCCCCTCCAGCCAGCAGGGGAGAAGGGAGTCAGGCGTCTGTCTCACAGTCATGAGTTTCCAGGACATATGGGTCTGCCGCGGGTGAGAAATGCAACCTTGACCTCTCGGTGATGGAGAACATCGAGTGGTCTGCACACTGCAAGCTGCCCCCAGTTCTGCACTTGCAGGTTTTCACTTTCTCGGGGCTTCCGGGCCCTACAAACAGATCTATAGATGTGGAATCTGACCTGGGGGCACCGTGTGTGCAGAGAGCGAAGGAGTGAGCATTTGGTTTATGGGTGTTTGCATGCACATATTAATTTTAGGGTCTTCATCAGCTTTGGTAGACAAATCACAAACATATCCATGAATAACCACGTCTGTTATGCAAATTGGTTTCCGTCTGCTGGGCCTGTTGAGAATAATCTTCCATAATTACAACAGTTATTTACTTATGGGCAATCAGCTTTCTTACCACCTTCTCCATTCATAAGAAGGCTCTGACTGCTCAAGAGCCCCTGTCTGGACCAGCCTAGGCATTAACTTGATGAGCCCATGGTCTGGGCTAGCAGGTACCTTCAGCCACAGAGTGGAGATGAGTCTCCTGTGCCTCTCTACAGGAAGGGGTCTAGGACACAGTCCTCAGGGTTTCACAGCTTGCTGGGGAAACAAGTCATATGGAACAAATGGAGGATAATTAAGCCCTAAACTCTTCGGTTCTGCCTAGAATTGTGCAGTAAGTACTCAGCAAAGAAGACAAAGTGAACCCTGAAGAATTCTGAGCTGCCTTCCTGGAGAGGAACTTTTTCTTTCTTTCTTTTTTGAGACAGGGTCTCGCTTTGTAGTTCAGGCTGGCCGTGAACTCACTGTGTAGCCCAGGCAAGCCTCGAACTCAGCAATCCTCCTGCCTCTGCCTTCTGAGTGCTGGGATTGGAGGTGTGAGCCACCATGCCCAGCATTGTGGTATGTGGTACTGATTGCTGGTGAGCATGAGTCACCATGCCCAGCACTGTTGTATGTGGTTACTGGGATTGAACCAGGGACCTTGCACTTGCTAGGCAGCTCCTGGAACCACTGAGCTAAATCTCCAGCCCTTTCATCTATTTTGTAAACTGTAAGAATATTGGTCAAGTGGACAAACAAGACTTACTCGTATTTTACAGATAAGAAAATGAGCCCAAGCAAAACTGTCACTAGCTATTTCATTCAGCCACAGGGAACCAATTTCTTTTGGGGGGGGGATATGGTCCGTCACTCTTAGTTATAACTAATAACATTGATAACACAGGAAACTATGGGACATTTAGCCCACACTGGGCTTGTCTCCAACCAGCTTCAGTTCCAACATTGAAGTTTTAATTTATAGGATTGGGGTATAGAGGGGCTATTGGATCACCTACTGAGGAGACCTCTTCATGTGCCTACTTGCTACCTTACTGGAAAGGATCACAAATCGGAATGCCCAAAGGAGTGTATGATGTTACATGAAGAGGGTGCTGATAGTTACATATTATGCTGCAATTTGAAAGGAATTCTCTCAATATCTGTGAATAGATGGAGGATGGGATTGAGAATAGGAAGGAGCTTTCAAGGCAGATAGATCAACGCATAGCTGTGTAGGAAATACAGGAGCAACATGCTCTCTGCATGGTAGAGTCGCACTTTGTAATCTGATCACGCCAGAGCTTGGGCAGTTTTATGGAAGGAAGGATTTGCATTGTATTCACTCGTACATTTCTTCAGGGAGCACTTATTGAGCACCTACTCTGTGCCAAGAACAATGTGGATTTTCAGTTCTTGGCATAAACTCCTCTTCCTCAAGGAGGCTTCTCCTCAGCTCCCTCCTTCCTAATCTAAATGATGACTTTGCTGTTAGTTTTCTTTCCCAATATTTTGTAGCTTTCCTATCTGACATGCGCATTTTGTGTCTACACCAGTTTTTAAATAACTGTTTGCTTTCCCTGCTTGTTTTCTTGAAGTAAACTTTCCGATACTTTGTTTACCACTAATTATAGTGTCTGTCACAAAGAGAACGCTCAGTAAACATTGGTTGGATACATGAAGAGCGTTATAAAAGCAAGTTAAGAAAACTTCTGAATCTCTGTTTCTTCTTTTAAACGTGGGATTTCTGTAACTACTTCGTAGGCTTTCTGTAGTGTGGTAGGCTGAACGATATCCCCCAAAGGAAGAGGCTCACGCCTTAATCCTTGGAATCTCTGGATGTATTGCCTTATATGGCAAAAGGTTCCATTCTGCAAGTGGGACTGAGTGGAGGATCATCTGTATAGAGCTAGTGTGTAACCGGTGTCCTCAGAAGAAGGCAGCTAGATGGACAGAGTGACAGAAGGCAGTGTGTGTGTGATGATGAAGCGGAGACTTGAAGATTCTCTGCAGTTGACCTTGAAGATGGAGAAAAGGCCCAAACACATAGAACTGGAAGTTAGGACGGGCAAGAACTGTCCTGGGCCTTTGGAAAGAGCCATTCCTGATGACACTTTGATTTAGTCCATGAGACTGTGGACTTCTGACCTCCAAGAGAAAACAATTGCGTTATCTTAAGCCTCTAAATCTGTAGGATTTTGTTGTAGCAGTAATAAGAAACAGATGCACAGAGAAATTAAATGAGATAATGTGTGGGAAGACCCTTGGAAAAGCACAAAGCTGGTAATCACTATTAGCTTACGACAGCTTGCCCCTTGTTTAACCCATTTCTGTATGATGCTGTGTAAGTTCCAGCTCCCATAATGAGGAGAGATGTTTGAATAATTGCCCTATATCCCAAGGAAGGGTATTTGTGTGTGTGTGTGTGTGTTTTAGAATTGCCATACAGCTTGAAAGTCTTCCAGGTCTTATAGTTCTTAATTATGTTCTCATGCATATGCATCAATTACCCACATGTTCCTACCTAGCTTGCTACTGCAAGGATATTTTAAATATATATTTATATATTTGGAACTGTTTCCTCTGCACGCATCTCCCTCTGAGAATATCCCGTGAAATATTTTACTTCCACCGCAATAATCTCCTCCAGTTGGGATGTGCTTGCCAATCTTTCCTTGCACAGTGGAATTAAACCTCAGCTCTCATCTGCTTCGTTCCTAGTGCCCTTCTATTAGACTTGGCAATTTTCTCTTTATAGCTCCCAGTGATTTCAGATCAGCCTCCTCGGGGTAATGTCTGCTTTTTTGGATATGACCTGCCACGCAGGAAGGACCAGGGACTGCCTGACCCAGGAGTCGATATTTAGATGGCAGTGGAAGGGAGCAAAGGATGTTGGCAGTTTTGCTTGCTGTTTCTCCATTAGATGTGGTTTTTGGGGGGTCTGCGGCCGTGCCCACTGAATTCCAGCTGTGTGTCAGCAGTAGAGAGCCAGTTTTACCAGTAAAGCAATGACTTTGCCAAGTTAGGGTGTGTGAGTTTTCCGTGTGACTTTCAGACCCACAAGGCTCTGTTGTCTACCGATTAGCCTCGAAGTCAGTCCCCTCTCTCCCCTGCTTTGCGTCCCTCTCTACTTCCCTGGAAGAGCTCCTAGGGACTCTCCCTGGTGAACTGTGTTGGGAAAATCATGGTTGATCTTTATCAAGGCTCTTTGACCAAACACTCCAACGTTGTCTTTTTGTTGAACCAAAGCTGAGGTGAGCTACCCTCGGTGTTTGACTGCTAGAGTGGACTTTACATTTTTGTGTGTGTGAGGAATTAGATTTCTCCTTTGGAAACTCCACTTTGTAACATATGGGCTGTATCATCAGCAATTCTCTTAACAGTTCCTCATCTCAGTTTCCTTATCCGCCAAATGGAGCTGATGGAGCATCATGGATGGGACTGAATAAATTAACATGTAAAACACTTATCACAGACTCAATACAGTTTCTCTGAAAATGCTTGTTCCTTCCTCTGCCCCTCACTCCAGTTTTCATGGATGTGCCTTTGGAAGGAAGGCTTGGGCCCAGGGCAAGAAAGTCAAAATTAATTGGTCTAATAAGAAGCCTGGCAACCTGCGCTTGGAACGAACTGCCTGGGCAACACAGAGTTCATCCAACTCTACCATCCGGAACTTTCCCTGACTGAGAAGAAGTAGGCTGGGAGCACGAGTATTTGTAGGGCAGCATCTAAATGGCGTCGCCTGTGTATACTCACAATGCCTGACACAGCGGAGAACAGTACACTAGAGCCCGATCATGAGTAGCTCTATGCAGCTTTTCTCCTCAGTGGATAATTAGATGCCTACATACAAAGTACACTAGTGTAGTAACCCATCATCTACAGCTCCAAGCTTCTTCCTTAGGACAGGAAGCTCCCATTCTCCCCGCCTCCAGCAGTCCAGGTCTAAGCATCTCCCACTGAGTGTCCAAGTGCTACGTTCCTATGAAAACTTACCCAATGCCGGTGACAGTTGGCATGGGCTATCTCTCCTACCTGTTTCTCTATGACAATTAAAACCGGTAATTCTCTTAGTTAGCTTTGTAATCAGCTTATAATCGTTTGATGGGTTTACCTCTAACACTTGGCAGATTCATTCCCTTCTCCATCTTGGCCACAGCTGTCCCAGTGCCAGCTCCACCAACCTGCTGGCATTTCCTACACTAGCTTCTCCACTGGTCTAGACACATCATTCTGGCCTCTTCAAAAGTGCTTTCTTCTTTTGTAACTAAAGAGGTCCTTTGAACCCAGGAATCTGAAAATGGCCTCCTCTATAACACTTGTTTACCTGCACTGCCAGTCCATACCCTGCTTCTTGTGCCAGTGCGATCCAGCCCAGAGTTGTTAATGTGACTATAGGAGCTCTGCTCCTGCCTCTCCAATTCCATCTTCTCCCTCACTCAGGTCTTCTTGCAGTCCCATGAATGTGACATGACAGTTCTGGCCACCGGGCCTTTACTTATGCCCAAACTTGTTTTCCTATCCTAGCTCATCAGCCTAGATGACTTTTATTTTCAACATTGAGTTAAAAATCTAATTTCCTTGGGAAAGTCTCCTCTTGAGCCCCTAAGTATAGATCACATTCCTCTGATGTATGGTTTCCGCCAGGCGTTCATTTCCCTCGTTGCCTTTCTCTTATTTTAGAATTCTACATCAGTAATACAAGTACTTGATTAATGTTTGTCACTACGAGATAAGTGCTCACTCCCTGGCACTTTCACCTTAGCTGGTCAGATTGGACACGTACCAGGTAGGTCCTTAGTATACATTTGGAGAAGGAAGGGAGGGAGGGAGGGAGGGAGGAAGGAAGGAAGGAAGGAAGGAAGGAAGGAAGGAAGGAAGGAAGGAAGGAAGGAAGGAAGGAAGGAAGGAAGGAAGGAAGCAAGGAAGGAAGGCCAAAGTAAAGAATGCATAGTGTTTGCTTGGACTATAGGCTTTTGCACCACCCAGAAAGTCCCTGCTGAGAATCAAAATTAGGCTGTTGGTTTGTTAGGTTTTTGGTTAAAAGTCAGAACTGGCTTTTTGTGTGTGAAAACTAGTGATAGTTTAACTTGGACTCAGGGACTCCTCTGGTTACTTATGATAGGACAGCCTTCATGGAAGTTGAAACCCTCAGAATTCTCAAAAGTAAATGGTTGGCTGGGCGTGGTGGCTCACGCCTGTAATCCCAGCACTCGGGAGACAGAGGCAGGAGGACTTCTGTGTTTGAGGCTTGCCTGGGCTACGTAGTGAGCTCAGGGCCAGCCTGAACTACAAAGCGAGTCCCTGTCTCAAAAAAAAAAAAAATAGGTAAATGGATGGCTATAGAGTCCTATGTCAATGTGAATTTTGGAGACAAACATTTTCAACAAAAAAGGTGATAGCTGTGGTTATGTAAACGGATGAGGAGAAAGGGATGGAAGATGTGGAACTGAGATCAAATGGTCTCCATCCAGCCCTGAGATCTAGCCATGACATGTAAGAACACATCTGGCTCGGTTGAGTGATGGGAAAATAAAGGACATATTCAGAGAAAAGATGGCCAAAATATATAAAGAAAGTGTGGAAGGACAAGAAAATATGTTGAATGAGAACCAGCAATGCACATAAAACTACAGGAAATAAAAAGGCACAGAAGGGGCCGGAGGGTTAGCTCAGTGGTTCTGGCACCTGCCTCACAAGCACAAGGTCCTGAGTTTGATCCCCAGTAACCACATACAAGGCTGGGCATGGAGACTCACGCCCACCAGCCATCAACCAGCAATCAGCACCACATACCATAGTGCCGGGCGTGGTGGCTCACGCCTGTAATCCCAGCACTCGGGAGTTCGAGGCTTGCCTGGGCTACATGGTAAGCTCAGAGCTAGCCTGAACTACAAAGCGAGACCCTATCTCAAAAAAAAAAAAAAGGCACAGGAGATTCCCACCATGAAAGCCGCAGCTGACATGGTCTGGGGTGACTGTCCCTGAGCCCCGGAGTTGCTCTGTGGGTGATCACAGAGGCCAGGTGGACAGATTGTCCGAGGCAGTCACTACTACAACCCGCTCTCACCCCCGGCTTCTCATTGTGCTGTTCGATCCAGAGCAAGACTGAGCCAGCAAGGCCCTTGTCTTGAAGCCTGGAGTTGGCTCATCAAGGGGATGAGAGTTACTCATTACAGAACTGGAGACTCGACCAGAGTCAGGTCCCAGGCAAGCCACAACCAGAATCACAGGAGCAGGAGGCACAAGGGAGGAGGCGGGCCTGTGGGAAAGAGAAGACAGTGCAAGTCGCAGCACGGCAGAGATGGACAGTTACATACACTGCCCGGAACAGCTGCGGGGCTGTGCTCGGCAAGGCCTCACGTGCTGTTTCCAGGGGACGTGCCTTGGCCGGTAACCGAGGTCTCTATCTTCTCACTCTGCTGTTCTCTCTCTATCTCTCTCCTGGCTTCTTTCTCTCCCTCTCTCACTTTTTTTCTAATAGTCATAAGAAATTTGAGAAGCCATCTGTGATCGATCAGGCAGTGAGGCAAATGTTTCAACCTGAATATGGGACAGAACTCGGAGGGCCTAACTGTACCGAAGACAACAGCCAAGAACGCAGCCTTAGAAGCACTGAGGTGGAAGTGTCGTGCTCATCTAGAACAAGCTGAAGACGAGACCTCGTACTTCTGCACACGGCCAGCGTCCTCTGCTACTCACACTCGAGTGAGGAGCTTTTCCTGAGCGGGCGTCTGACGTAGCATGAGTCAGCCTAGTGGCCTGCAGTGGAGCAGTAGTGGCCTGTGGCAAAGTCAAAAGTGGAGAATCTTTGTGGCCGGGGAGATGGAAGAGGAGATGTCCAGCTAGGAAGGAACTGGCCTGGCTTCGCCCTCCCATTCTGAGTGGCAGACTGGCTGAGCAAAGTCCTTACAGGCATCTTCCTGCTTTCCTAGAACCTTGAGGTTCTCATAAAATCACTGTTCCCCTTGGACAGAGCCTCAGCCACCAGCTAAATGCCTTCACATAGTGCAGGCTGCTGACTCAACACCCACTTTCCCGGGCTGCGTATTTCCAGGTCTTCAGGAAGTGTTAGCTAAGCATCCCCTGGGTGCTTGTTTCCATAGCAGGTGTTCTGCATACTTGACTTATGCGTGTGAAGAAAATAGTTAATTTCCTCCTTCTCAACGGGCTGTCCTGTTAAAAGGGCTTTGATGCTTTGGTGGGCATTCGCAGGGAAACCAGACCAAGAGGCTACTAATTATTAATGCTGTAGCAGTCACATCCGAGCCTGGCTCTAAGCAGAAGAAACTTGTGATGACTTTTTTCTTGGTAAGGGAGCGTCAAAGGGAAACACAACTTAAAAGACTGTGTCCCATAAAGCTACTGGAAAAAAACATAGCGAACTGGTGTGGCAGGAGTTGTGGATGATAATAGTTTGATGCAGAACCGGACAGATGACTAGAAAGAAGCAAAATACCTGAACATTTTTGTAGGAGGGAAGAAAATCACAGCATCAGAGTCTTTCAAGACTCAATCGCCGAGTTAGGATTCATGCACGGTTCACGAAAAGGCCGGCTGCCTGAGAAGATCCACTTCCACAGGCTTTTATAGACAGCCTGGGATCCACCAAGAGAGATCCACGCGTGTTTCATGTCATTTTTGTTTTGTTTAATTGTGTGTGTAGTAACTGCCCTCGAGCACTGTGAGATACCCTACTCTATATCTAAGTGACAATTTTTTTGCTTAAGCCAGTTTGAAGGTTTTCTTTTCTTGAAGTTAATAGATTTCATTTGTCAACACACAGGCAAGTCTAAAGCAGCAGTTACTCCCCCCTCTAGAATTTCATCCACGGCTCCTGTCAGTGCAGGTGGCTCTTTATCACCACCTCGTGGCAATGTCCTTAACGTGCAGCCTTTACCAAAGGCACAAAACCCAGTTGGGGGCAAGAGAGGTCAAGAGATAGTAACTGTGTAACGGTTTCTTATTCCAGCTTTAGAAGAAACTTGAAATCGAAAGGATTATATTCTTGAAAGCATTAAAGGAGCATTTTTGGGGTGCCAAACTCTTTCCATTCCGGCTGGATGACTCAGGGAAACTTGGAAAAATGACTGATTCCTTGAATCAAGAGAACTGGTCCCCATCCTGGCTTCACTGTATACAGATCACTCTTTGATGGTTTTAAGAGATTCCACTTGTCACATGTAGGAAGCCAAAGGAAGAGTTACAGGCCCTCAGAGTTGTGGAGACCACTGTGTCCTGTAAAGGGTAGAGTCATGCTTTACTCCTGAGCCCACTGCTTTATATTTCCCCTTCTGGGATCACCGGAGTGGAAGTTAATGCTCGCTTAAGAAACATTCATTAAACAAAGCTAGCACTGGGTATGTGCCATAGGTCTAGCATATCACTGAGTGACGAGGTTAGAAAGGTACGGAAGGCAGCCCTTCCCTTCCAGGCCACCCTCACCCAGCCTGCGCAACAGTAACATGTGACCTGTCTATGACAACCTGCATCAGGTGTCTTATCGCAGATGTCCCTACGTTCTGATAGCAGCCCTGCAAGGACAGGGTCTTATTGCCATTTTTCTTCTCTAGATGATGAAAATAGGGCTCAGAAAGGCTGATAGTGAGGCGGGGCCCACGACCCACTGTGAGAGTCTCTTTTTTTTGCTTTTTGAGACAGGGTCTCGCTTTGTAGTTCAGGCTGGCCCTGAGCTCACTATGGTGCCCAGGCAAGCCGCCGTGAACTCAGAAATCCTCCTGTCTCTGCCTCCCGAGTGCTGGGATGACAGGCGTGAGCCACCAAGCCCGGCACTGTGGTATGTGGTGTTGATTGTTGGTGGGCATGTCTCCACGCCCAGCATTATATGTGGTTACCGGGGATCGAACTCAGGACCTTGCGCTTGCGAGGCAGGCGCTGGAACCACTGAGCTAACCCTCTGGCCCGAGAGTCTCTTTTTTTTGAGGGGGGGATTTGGGGATGTGAACTGCGGACACAATGAGATTGACCAAAAGCTTGGCTAATGGTAAGTTCATTGGGCTGGAAACGAGTTTTTATAGCAGCGAAACAGAGTCACGAGGACAATAGGACAAACTTGGGAGAAGGGGAGGAGAAATCTCAGTGTTTGTGAATGAAGTCACAGTTAACCATTACATCTGGAGGAGACAGCTCCATGTCTCAAGGAAATACCTTAGTCTTGAGGGCGTGTGAAACCAGGACAGCCTACAAACATAGTTATCTAGGGGACAGGAACTAGCAGAGTTGCCAAGGACAAGAACTGCATCACGTCGCCCTCAGGCGCCGGCAGTCTGGGAGCTCGCTGACGCCTTCTTCCTCCTGTGCCTGGACCGACTGGGCTTTCCGGAGTCTGAGGCTCAGTGTGCGGGTCAGGTGCTCCCGGCTCCCTCCATAACCCAACCCTGAGCTACTCCGGCTTTACACCAGGGTGTGTCCTTCAGGCCTGCATAGTGAACACCTTCCCCGTTACACTCACCATGTTCAGCATTACTCTTATTTGGTCCAAGATTTTAAAATTTGCCAGGCATGGTGGTTCACGCCTGTCATGCCAGCACTCGGGGGGCAGAGGCAGGAGGATTGCTGAGTTCGAGGCTTGCCTGGGCTACATAGTGAGCTCAGGGCCAGCCTGAACTACAAAGTGAGACCCTGTCTCAAAAAAATTTAAAAAAAAGATTTAAAAATTTGTCCTTCCAGTCCATCTTTTTGAGCTGACCAACTCTGCTGACTCTGTACAGGGGCGTCCCTAAGCCCAGGATACCCAGAGATCCCCAAGGGCAGGTCGGACAGAAGCAGGACCTTGGCCAGCTGACCTCAGATGTCTGACTGTCCATAAGGAGGGCTCATTCCCAGGACAGCTGAGCCTTCTTGGAGAGAAAGCGCTAGAGGTTACCAGCTGCGCGAGGGTGCTGGCCTTTCCAGTCTCATCCTGTTACCCTGACACCACCAGAGAGAGTCTGAGGGGGTGGGGGGGCTAGGCTCCTTATAAGGGGAATGACTTTACAGAAGGAGCCTGCTCCATAAACATCATTATTGTTATTCTGGTGAAAGTGTCCTGAAGGGCATTATGAGAAGTACCTTCTGACCCTCCAGCCATGTCTGGAGGAAAGGGTCAGTATGGGTCAGTATTCTGAAAGAGGTCACTAGTGGCCAGAAGAGGGGAGGGAGGATGAGAAAAGATTGAGAAAGACAGACAGAGAAATTGAATTTGATGAATTAGTGAGTGGAGTTGGCATAGTTATCTAGCCTTGGTTTTCATGTTGTACCTTAATGAGCACATGGTTTATATCTAAGGGCTTAAACTTTATTCTTGTTATATTAGCAACTAAGAGGACTTTCTATCCAGTTTCTGTAAATGGCTACCACCTCCCTGCCGCCAATACATTGCCTTTGTTTCTCTATCCCTTTCTCTGTCTGTCTCACACTCCCTCCCTGCCTCCCTCCCTCCTTCTCTCTCTCTCTCTCTCTCTCTCTCTCACACACACACACACACACACACACACACACACACACACCCAGTAAAAGCCTCAGAGCCATTTGCTACACCCTACAGATTCTTTTGCCTTTTCGGGACCTAAAAAAAAAAAAAAAAACCATCAGCCGTCAAGGAGCTTAATTATTTATTTTTAATTACACAAGGAGAGCATGAGTATGCTCTGGTAGTAAAAATTTCACACAATCCATATAAAATGAAAGTCTCCCCAGGTGAAGAATTTTAAATAGTTCTGCCTTCACCTGTCAGCCCCCAGGGCCACCGTGGGCCAGTTCTGGAGAATGTGTAAACCTAGGGGCAGAGGGCATCGGGAAACACAGGGCACCTAAGTACAGGGGAGGTGGGGAAGCTGAGGTCGCTTGGGAAATGACACGGGGGTCTTTAGCAAAACAGCCTTGCTGTTTAGAAGTTGAGGCCTCTGTCCGCAGTATACCTTAGAATGTGTTGTTTGCCTTTAAAAGCACAAGGTGGGGGAGGCTGGCCCTGCCCTCTCCTGGAGAGTCCTGCCTCTGTCTAACCCTAAACGCTCAGCACTCTGGCCTATTGGGCCATAGCAAGTGGGGAGATTTTTGTCAAATTCATTTCCTTCTCAACAACACTCTAATAGTGTGTATTTCCCTTACGACTCTACGGCTCCTGTATGAATTTTCCACAGAGCCAAATGGAGATGGATAAGGAGTTTTAGAAAAGAGTCAGACGTGCACCGGGTGAAGGGCTGAGATGGGAAGGATCTCAGAGACCATCGATTCAGTTCTGCACTTTACAGATGAAGAGACGGGAGAGCAGAGGGAGGTCGGGTCTCGCACCACCGATCTCGCAGGCGCGGTAAGCAGCAGAGAGGATATGCCTGGCTCGATCCTCCTTTCCAGCCAACCCTGTGGGCTGCACATCTGCCCAGCGTAAGTGACCATGGCACGGGTGCAGGAGGAAGTGACGGCTGTAAGTGCCATGAAGATGGCCCAGCATCCTGAGTGTTGTACAAAACAGTGAGGGTCTGGTTATTGGGAAAACATTCTTACACATCTATAGTTGTTCTCAAAATACCATCATCACCTAACTGAATCCAAATTTGGGAGAATCTGGCCCAGGGCTTTCCTTTCCTTTCTGTCTTTTTAAATTCTCTAGAAACTTGATTATGGGTTAGGCACTGTAAGATCTTAGGGCATTATTTTAAATCCACAGATGGGGCCAGGATTGTATCATGGGGGAGAAGTTCATGAACTTGGACACTGCAAGCTGAAGTATCTGGGGGCTACTTAGGGTTGTTATTTAGGTATCACTAGAAGTGGGATGTTGAGTGTCCCGCAGAGGCCTGGGGTGTTCAAAGAGTGCTTCTGAGAGGAGTGGAAGCTGAGAGGTGCATACTGTCCAGAGATGGCAGGTCCCAGAAGAGGATTATGGGATCTTGGCCCTTCTGCTTCCTCCTTTCCTGGCCCTGAGGTGACCGGTTTTGCTCTTCCACATGCTTCCAGCATGATGTGCTACCTCACCACAGGCCCAGAGCAATGGGCCAATTGGTCGGGGTGTGGAACTTCCAAAACTGGGAGCCAGAATAAACTTTTACAAAAGTAAACTGATTATCTCAAGTGTCTGCTCTAGTAACAGAGAGCTAATGAGGTGTTATGGATCATGACATCTGTTATTTACCTTTTAATTGTTCAGCAATTGCATATGAGGCATATAAAGTAAAATAAATGTTTACATTTAAAATTTGTTACAGTTAACAGCATATTGCCCTTAATCCCCTCGCTGCAGACATACATATTCCATTGCCCTTGCCACTTTTGGAAGCAGTTCTGAAGTCCTGTTTCATGTCTTTTTGTAGGTATCTTAAAGTCCTGAAGTGATTCAAAATGTTTATGGCAATTTCAATTAAAAAACCATTATGGTGGGCCGGAGGGTTAGCTCAGTGGTTCTGGCACCTGTCTCGCAAGCGCAAGGACCTGAGTTCGATCCCCGGTTACCACATATAATGCTGGGCGTGGTGGCTCACGCCTGTAATCCCAGCACTCGGGAAGCAGAGACAGGAGGATTGCTGAGTTCGCGGCGGCTTGCCTGGGCACCAGAGTGAGCTCAGGGCCAGCCTGAACTGCAAAGCGAGACCCTGTCTCCAAAAAGCAAAACAAAACAAAACAAAAAAAAAACAAAACAAAAAAAAAAACCATTATGGTGTGTTCTCATCCATCTTATTCGCTGGATCTAGCACCATGTCCTTTGTCTCTCCTCAAAGTTGAAATGATCGTAAGAAGTGTAGGTTTTTACCATTTAACAAAGCCAAGGTCGTGGGTTTGAGTCATGGCAAAGGAGCTGTTTAACTCTGTTCCATAGCAAACTTTTGTATACCTTATCATTCCAAAACAGGGAAACCTGAAAAAATGAATAGGGAGCCGGGCGTGGTGGCTCACGACTGCCATCCCAGCACTCGGGAGGCAGAGGCAGGAGGACTGCTGAGTTCGAGGCTTGCCTGGGCTACACAGTGAGCTCGGGGCCAGCCTGAGCTACAAAGCAAGACTCTGTCTTTAAAAGAAAAATAAAAAAAGAATGGGGAGAAAGAAGGTGAATGAATCAGGGTCATTTTCTAAATGAATTTAGGCAATCATATAAATAAATAAATAAAAACATACATAAATGATATTTTCTTGTGAGAACCAGGTACATCCTCTTGTAGAAGTTGCTGCATTTTACTGAAGGGTGGAAAAAAGCTTTTATCCTTCCTTGTCTGAATACAAATGTATCAACTACTTCAGAAATTTTGGATGAAAAGGTAAAAATGTTTTGTCAGCCTCAGTGAATTATGATCCAAATGAGTGATATTTTTAACGAGAAATACTTGATGAACACTTACCAGCAAGCATAAAAGGAGAAATGGAACCTCAGGAAACAGGAAAATTCTCCCTTCCTCCCAGTCATCTTGATTAACACTTTCGGGGGCCTTTGATGCCCCAAAAAGGCCGAGAGCTGCTGTGAGGCATCGCCTGGCTTCTGCTTCGCCCTAAAGCAGCCATAAAGCAGCTCTCTCGTTCTTATGTAATATGTCTTTGCAGCTTAAACCTTTAATTAACCAGAGATGTCATCAAGAAAAGTTTGCCAAGGAAGAGGATGCCTGGTTTAATTAAAAAGATCTTTAATAGTTATTAAGGAAATCAATTTGGAATTCAGGCCTGAGAGCAATGACGAGGGGAGAAATCACTGAGAGGAACTTCCTATCTCTCTGGGTAATGGCGGTTAACCCTTGGATCGACATCACTTCCATTTCCCGCAGGGCCCAGGCACTGGAGAGGGAGGCTCGTCCTTCATCATTTCTGAGTCTAAATCTCAAATCCAGAGGCAGTTCTGTCTTAACAGAGGAGAAGCCTAACCTTTGTGGAATGCAGTTATCCTCACAATCAAAAGAAATAGGAAACCTTTATAAATTGAAAATCTCCTGCCTCATAAGTAGAAGCGATTTCTTTTCCCCGAAGAGATGCATTATTTCTCTCTGAAGATTTGTGCTTGGACTGTACATCGGCCTTCTTTCCATTTACCAGTCAAACTGGCCTTTGTCGGATCAAGCCCAAAAAAGGGACTTGGCTTTTTGGAGCACAAGAGAAATATTAGTTTCACTTGTCTCATGAGAATGATGACACAAAAGGTGAGCTAGCCACAGGATGGGCAAAATAGATTGCATGGAGAAAACTACAAAAATGAGTATTTATTAAAAAACAAAACAGTGTTCTGCCAACAGAAGGGAATAATATTAATATCATTTTGTGATGCAGCCCAGATGAGTTCAAATGCTAAAAGCCCTTTTCAAGTAATCTGTTTAATTAATATTTGTATAGCTCTTAGAGGGGGAAATGGAAGACAGGTGCAGAGAATGGCTCCAAAAATGGCTTTGCTGGTCAGGGTGGCTATTTCTCAGGTGGCCTGAAGCACCCTCTCTCCTGTCACCCAATGGAAACATGAGAGGAGGATGAGGCCTTTAACACTCCTGGCTTTTTCAAGTTACTAGCTTACGCCTGCTAGAAGAGCTAGGGACAGACCTTGCGTTTATTTGTATTCCTCATAGGAATCTACCCACGGTCTGTGCTCACCATGTCTTTGTTGATTTTTTTTTTTTTGCCGATTATTTGGAAACTTCTGAGCTTAGTAGCCATGCCCCTTCTTGACCTCTCAACTACATTCCACTTGGGTTGTGAAACTCAGAAAGAGTGTCACTTAGGAGCATGGGGTGGGTAGGGCAGATAGGGACTAGCTCATGAGCTGCACCACGGACGGTCTAGGCAGGCCATCAACTTCTTTGGGTTGCTTATTCCTCAAGTACAGGACAGAGCACTGAGCCACATGATTCCCTTCCGTGGATCCTCAGGTAGTCTGTTCCACTTTCCCCTTTGTCCTAGCCAGGTATATTTGTTTCCAAGATAGTAGATGTTACCCGGGTCATCTCAGTGCTTATTAAATCCTTTATGGCCAAGTACAGTTGGAAAACTGGCAATAGGCAGGCTAGATCCAGATTAAAAACCTGTTTAGTTTAAGCTGCCCAATGTGGGGAGGGAGTGGATTAGTTAGTAGTAGTTAAAATCCAAGGGACGATGACTTAGCGAGATCCCATCTCAAAAGTAAAAAAACTGCTGGGGATTTAGCTCAAATGGTACCGCGCCAGCCTTAGATGCACAAAGGACCGAGTCTGATCCCTGGTACTGAAAAAAAAAAAAAAACCAAAACTAAAAAAGGGCTGGGAATACAGCTTAATGAGAATGTCCTGGGTTCAATCCCCAGTAGTGAAAAGTAGCAGCAACAACAACAAAGACCAAACAGACAAAACCCCAAGATGTGTTATCTCATCACCTGGACTTGTGCTTCCAACAGCTGAGCAGCTGGAAACTGCTCAGGCTTTATCTGCAGTGCAGTCATCAGCGAGAGCTGATTCCGCAGTGGTCCCAAGGGCCTCTCCATTCCCGCGCGTCCTCAAAACCGAGGCTGAGTGTTAGGTCTGTCGTCGCTGCTCTGTTTACACCCTCGCTCCTATGATACCATCTCCTTTGATTTATTTATATGGAAGCATTTACATCTCGTGTAAGTATGTGCATGAGAGGAACCATGGCCAGCTGAAGAACTGATTAGTCTGAGTTAAGGAACCCTTTGTGCTGTGAAGGAACTTGGCTGGTTCCTAGAGCATGTGACCAGCTGAATGGGAGCTGGTCACAATTGGCTGATGTGTGCAAGACATTCCCTGCTTTATTTATAGTGAGCTTAATTTGTCCATATTACCTCTTCTCTGAATAAATGTTGTGAATATAATTTACTCAGAATAGCATCCCACACAGATATTTAGGTATCTCAAGCTAAACACACACAGAAACAACAAAGATGCATATTTTTCATCATTTAAGAGAGGCAATCTTCTTTCTAGAAACACCACTGGAGTGCTGTTAGAATGACCACTTATCTAGTTTCAAACGGGAATTTCTTGAAAGCGAAAGAGGCCTTATTATTTTTCAGGAAAATGAGCAGACACCCAGACTGTCCCAGGACAACTGGGGCACGGTCATCCTGTTCACTCTGTAACGCTCCTTCGTGCCCTGACAAGAGATGTGCTGTTGGTCTCCAGAGCTTGTTCTGGTTCGGTGGCTGCCCATCCCGGAAGCACGCCAGGCCCTTCTCTCGGCTAAAGATCCAGTCAGATTGGCGAGGCCCTCACACAGTTTTCTTCTAGGACCCGAGCTCCCCTGCTCTCCTGACCTTTCACTCCCAGCTTAATGCTCAAGCCTGCCAGAGGCTGCCTTTGACTGTCCAAGATGATGCCGGTGACCTTCGGACCTTCTGGGGTCTGACATCTGCAGACATCTGATAGGTGGGACCCAGGCCCGATAATCTGTCACTGGATCCCTCTAGCTGTTCTGCTAGGTCTCTTCCCTTTGGTAGTCCCATCCGGATATTTCAGATTAAATTCCCTTCCACCTTATGTTAGACTCAGCTGGTGGCTCCTTCAAGCTAGAACTACACATTTTCTATGGGGTGAGGGGCACCAGGTCTCAGGTCACCAAGCAAACCACTTTCCACCACCAGCGAAGACCTACCATCGTGGCAGTAGTAAGTTTCACACTTGGCATTTGGGTGACGAACAAAGAAAAGTTTGGAGGCATTTCAAAAGAATGAAAGAAGCAGGCTTTTGAAATGCAAAGATAAAAATCCCTTCCAAGCAAGCAGATTATACAGTGGTACATAAGGGAAGAGGTGGAGGGGTGGGCTGAGGGTGGCAGTAGGGTGAAAAGGAACTGTTGGATGGGTACAGAAAGATCCAGAAAGGTGACCGTCAGATCCCTTATTCCTTGGATTAAACCATCCGTGTACTCATTGGAGATAAGAGGGAAAGCGGGTTGGCAAAGGCCACCAGTATTGCAGAGAGAGGGCTGAATGGAGGATGACGCCTCATTCTTATTTACCACTTGGCCCAACTATTCCGTTGCTCACTGCGTACAAAGCCCTTGCAGGATGCCCAGACGTGTGGTTTCGACAGGATCTGCAGTGATAAAGAAAGGAACACAGAGGAAAAGGAAGCCGATGTATTATTTACAGCTAGGGAACTTGAACAGAGCCCACTGCAGGGCTTGGGCCACGGATGTGTGCCTCGGGGGCTGTGGAATAAAGAGAGACGTCTTTGCATTCTCACTGCCACTCTTGCTGCTGGGGAGCCCTGACAGGGCCAGGTCGGCATGTGGGCATCTCATCTCTTCTCTGTGCTGCCATCTGCCTGGCCGCTGCTTACCTTTCCCAGCGGCACAGAAGTAAAGACCTGCTCGGAAAACTGCCTGAGCCTCTGTGGGTAAAACCTCATCAGGCCGCCCGGAGTCAGGTCACTTGTGGTGACAGTGCCTATGAGTGTGCAGATGGCAAGATGCACGCAGAGCCACGTGCATATGCACACGCGTTATCTGTTCCTTGAAGTCACACGGTGGACAGAGAGGAGGGATCTGGGAAGTCAGATCCACCGGGAACAAAGGCTGCAGCCTCTGCGGCGAGCTGAGCGGCAGTGACAGGAGCACAGCCGAAGGGCGCGCGAGGCGGAGTGTGAAAGCCGCTGGAGAGCGTGTGCATTGGACTTCACAGCTTCCTCCTGCTTCCAGCTTACATTTGTTCCATATGCTGCTTTACACAGCTTTCCAGGACCATAACGGGTTTTATTCTGTAGTTTTTATACTAACATGAATGACTCACATCTGCTCCAGTACCCAGTTTGCTCTCTAATGTCCTCGGCTGCGCGGGGAGAACGGCTCACACAGCACTCGCTGTGACAGAAGCGGTGTGCGCAGTCCCAGCACGGGGACAAGGAAGGTGACACCCCTGGATGTGGCAGCTGGCGGGGTTTGTGTGATAATGTGACATGTGAATAGGGAAGCTGAAATCCAGAGAAAGGAGGAATTTGCTTAAAAATATCACGATAGAGGAGGGGCAGACCCATTTTTGGGCTCCAGGACAGTCCCCATTCAGAGCACATTTATCTTTCTCATATCCTGTCATGTTAAACGTTTTGGTAGGAGCTTTTCCTCCCCATATTGGCTATGAGAAAAAAAGTAACTTGGATTAATCACCGACGATAGCTGGTTCCCCACCGGGATCCTCCCCTCTCTGTGTTACTTAATCTGATTATTAAAGGGTATTCAAGATCTTCCAGAGCATGGGGGACCCCCGGGTAGCCTGGGTCCAGGACCGGACCCCACAATGGAGACTCCCCTGAACGCAGATGTTGGAAGACCCATCTGAAATCTAATGAGAACTGATTTGACAACCCATACTGTTACGCTCTTCACCTGGCTCGGGCAACGACACTCAGCCAAATTAGATTCTCCTGACAACGTCCAGAGGCCCGGGGAATCTCGCTCCCGTGAGCGGAGGACAGAATGCTGATCGGCAAGGGAATCTGCTGTCCCAGGTTACTACAGGCCCCGCGCGCAGCTGCCCTGGCCCAGGGCCTTGGTTTCCCTGTGTGCCAAGCACTGGGAAGGAGGCACCTGGGCTGCAGGCAGTGTGGGGCCACAGCAGCTCGAGAGCCCGGCAGTGGTGTTGTGTAACTGTCTGCCATCTGTTACTCCAGGCAGCAGCACAAAGCGCTGAGCAATGGACTCCCGCGCCGCAGCTCGCCTGGAGCTGAGCGTTCGGTGGCTTGCCTGGGGGTCCCCCCGCAGAGCCTGCGGCACCCCGCCTGCAGTCCAGGTTGAGGCTCCTGGAAGAGAGTCAGGCAGCTGAGGATGCTGCTGGGATGGGTGCCCTCCCTGCTCCTCCTTCTCAGGACAGCAATGTCCCTGGCCCTTTGTCTGGCCGAAGCCTCAGCAGGGGCCTACGCCTCGCCTTGCAGCGGGTGGGGTTCCAGCAACAACTGCTGGGCTGCCCCCAGGCTCGAGGTGGTGTTGTGCGAGCTCAGCTACTCTCCAGACGCGCTGGCCAGAGCGCTCAGCCTTCCCGGCTGTGTGATTCCCATAGCTGTTCCGGGCGGTCAGGGACTCTATGGGGCTGTGAGGTAGGACTGTCCTCTGGCTGAAAGGCACTGCACCCTAAGACCGGAGGCTTTGCACGCCCCCGTTTCTGAGTACATATCCTGGGGACTACATGTTCATGGACAAGGACCTGTGGGGCCCGGATACATACCTAGCTCACCTCAGTCAGGTGTGGGGACAGAGGCATGGAGGACGGTGGCTGCTATACTGGCGCCTCTTGCTTAAGAAACCCCAGGCAATAATGCCTTCCAGTAAAATGACACAGTCCCAGCAGCCACTGCTCCCCGGTGGAGCACGGTTTCCCTTCCGCTCTTCTAAGCAGCTGTCGAGCTCTCAGATAACAGTGCCTTCAGGTTTCACGACCATGTGCTCAATTGCCAGAAGAGGTATTGTTTTCCCCATTTTACAGACGAAGAATTTAAGGCCCAAGGAAGGTAAAGGACGTAGGTATGATTCATGAAGCCAGTGTGACCGGGGAAGGCCAAGAATTGCTAGTGTAGTTCTGTCACCTTCTTCGAGCCAGGCAGAGGCCTGGGAAGGAGATTTAGACGACCCCCTGGTTTTAACCTGCTGCTGAAAGGAGGATGTGCTTCCCGAGGGTAGTTGGGAAAGGGCTTTGGGAAGATACCTGTGCCCCCTGTGTGCCCCTCCCCAGGAGCACTCTCCCTTGTGGTTGGCCACTTAGCCCAGCTTGGGGCCCCTTTTCTGGTAAGCACAATGCCCCTGTGCATATTGTGAAAGAAAAACCTTCAGGGAGATAATTGCACCTTAATTTTTAAAAGGATATCTTTAAAGTTAAATTTAGACCAGCTCAGCTTTTCATCTACGCAGAAAAAGTTGCCAGACACCAGCACGCAGGCACAGAAATACCCCGGGGAGGCGGCGGGACTCGACCTTGGCCCGGAACAGCCAGCCTGGCGAGCCGGGCTGGAGCAGCACCTCTGGCCACACCGACAGGGGCGCTGGGCGGGCCGAGCCCGGGGTGCGCGCCACGTGCAGCCCCCCCCGCAGCAGCGAGCGCCCCTCCCGGGCGCGGCCCTTCCCGGCGCGGGCTCCCTTCGCATGCGGCTGGGGCGGCGGGCATCTGAGGCACCCTTCCCGCACCGCCTCAACCCGGGGGGCTCCGGAGCTGCGCCCGGCTCGGAGCCAACGGCCGCTCGGCAGCACCGAGCGCCTCGGTCGGCGGGCGGCGGTAGCACCCCAGCCCGGCGCGCTCCCGCCCGGCCCCCGAGTCGGTCTGTCTGTCGGCCCGCCCTCCCCGCGCTCGCTCCCTCCCGCGCTCCCCCTCCCGCCGCCGCGTGCTCCTCGGGGGTGCCGGCCCCGCCGCGCGTTCCGCCTCCCGCGCTCCAGTCAGTTTCCCTCTGGGCCGCGGTGGCGAGCGAAGGCGGCGGCGGCGCGGGAAGCAGCTCCGAAGCCACCGCGGCTCTCCGGCCGGAGCGGGCGCGCGGCGGGGTTGCCCCTCAGCCCTTCCCGCGGCCCGGGCGCCCGAGTCCCGGCTCGCACGGGCCGCCTCGCGGGGTCCCGCCGCCCTCGCCGGTGCCCGGGCTGGCGCTCGCCGGAGAGAGGCGCCGTCCGCGATCCCGCCCAGCCGCCCCTGGCCACCTGGGGGTGCCCCAGGGCCGCGGCGCCGCGGAGCAGAGGCGAGGGGACCATGCGGCGCCTGACCCGCCGCCTGGCGCTGCCCATCTTCGGGGTGCTGTGGCTCACCGTGCTGCTGTTCTTCTGGGTGACCAAATGGAAGTTGGAGGCGCCACCGGGGCCCGAAGTGCAGACCCCCAAGGTGCGCGGGCGGGCGGGCGGGGGTCTGGGTGCGCGCTCGAGGCGGCCACTGAGCGGGTCCGGCCCGCGGCGGGCGAGCGGCCGTGGGGGGTGATGGGCGCGGGCGGAGCGGCTCCCAACTTGAGCGTCGCGCCGGAGTCCCGCGGCTGAGCGGCGCTGCGGACGCGCTGCCCCGGCTGGCGGTCGGCGGGCACCCGCGGAGGGTCGCTGGCGGGCGGGGGCGGTCCGGAGGTTTCCGCAGCCGCCAGGCCCGCGCGGGAGGGGCCGGAGGCCGGGTGCGCGGCGCGGGAGCGTCCCGCACCTCCGGCGCCGCTGCCCGGGCTCTGTCCCCCGCCCAGGGCCTCCGGCGCCCGGCTCAGCCCCTCCTCGGCGCTGGAAGTTGACTGTGCCCGAGCACTCCAGAGCCGGGAGAACGGGCGCTCGGTATTGGCGGGGAGTTGGCGAAAAGGAAGCCGAGTGGCTTTTCCAACTCCTGCCCAGTCGGTGCCTCCGAGCAGAGCCGGAAGGTTCCTCCGCCAGGCTCACCATCACCTTCGCGTTCAGAGCCCAGGTTTCCGTCCTTGCCACAGACTCCGCCGCGGGGCACGGAGGGGAGGCCTGGGGGTGTGCCGGCATAGACTGGCTCCGGAGCAGACCTCCAGGAACCGGGGAAAGCGCCCTAGGGGGGCTGTGGTGTGAGGGGCGCGGGAGTGACGAACACTCGTGTGTGGGGAGGAGGCGCGGTAGGGCCTGCTGGGCACCAGGTGCACGGCGGGCACGTTCCTCATCGGAGCTTTCGTGGGGAGAACAGTAGTCCCCGCGTTTCCTAGGTCAGGCAGCGAGCTGAAAATCTTTTAAGTTACTTCTTCTTTAGGTCACGCTGCTAGTTTGAGCTCAACTCCTCTCTCAGGATCCCCCCCAGTTGCCTCACAGGTTAGGAATCTGGTCACCGTTGAGGTGGTCTCAAGCAGGCATTTATACAGCTGCGGAGAGCTTTGCGACAGCCGCGGGCCGTGCGGTGTGCTCGGGGCACCGCGGTGCAGAACCCGCCCCCTGGGGGAGGGCTGGCTCCCGGGTGGGCGGGGCTCGCTCCGTGCGGGGAGCGCAGGTTCCCACCCTGAGGAGCCTGGGCTACATCCGGAAAGAGGAAGTGAGAGAACAGAGTTGAGAAGGGTGGCCAGGTTGGCCAGTAGGTAGGACGGCACCCCAGGTGCAGGCTCGGCCGGGGGCTATGACACAGCACGTTAAGTGAGTTTGGCATAACTGGAGCGCAGGGCGTGCGAGGCCTCGGGGAGGAGCCTGGGGTCCTGGGCAAGGTTGAGCTGGGGACGGACTGCAGGGTGAGGAGCAGGGATGTTAAACGGGAAAGTGACACGGTCGGGATTGGTGACCTCAGACAGACTTTGTAGCAGTGGATTGTTTTTCTCACCTCAGACCCTGCCCAGGGATCTAGGATCTTTTCTTCTTTTCCCCTAGGTGGTTCTGCTCCTCACAAAGCAGTTAAGGATGCCTGCGGGGACTTGAACTTTCTTGTTTTGTGTGGAACCTCATTACCTTAAGCTTACTTGTTCTCAGTTTGCCCCAGGGATCTGGGACAAGAGATGTGCTTCCTGTGTGTCATTTGTCCTCCCTTTTCGTCCCTGTCATCCTGGTGGGCGCTGCGCATGCACCTCTGGGCGGGACCCCTGCACCAGCGTCTGTGCTGGGTTTAGAGGCGCTCACAGATGAATACGCTGAACCCTTGCTCAGAGGGGCTTCCATAAGTTCTGAAGCAGAATTAAAACAAGCGCGTGGTTTCAAATTAAGAGTCTGCTTGGTTCTGTGCGGTCACAGAAGACCATTTCTGTTGGTTTGAACATCTTATCCTGCCCCTCCATTTTACAACTGAATTCTAGTCATTCTTAAACATCTTAATATTTGTAATTATTAGGTGGGCTTCTTTTTTCCTTGTTGGGGTTTTCTCTTTCCTGTTTTTCCAGCTGCATGAGTGGCTTTGTGTGTCTTTGTATATGAATTGTGTGTGCTCATGGGTGTGTTTTATGTCTGGCGAATGAACATCCCTCTGTATCTTTGTGTGTGTGTGTAAAGAGCAATAAAGAGAACTCTTATTCCCTGGGCTGGTCAGTGCAGGAACTTGGCGTGGTGTATTCAGAGAGACATCGTGGTTCCCAAACCTAACAGCATCTCAGAATCCCTCGGGAGCCTGATCATCATACAGATTCTTGAGTTTATTACAGAAGTTCTGACTCTCTGGGTTTGATAGAAAGTCCTAGAATTAGTATTTTTATAAGTGCTCCATGCGATTCTGAAGCAGCCTGTCAAAACATACCAGCTCTGGTGATGGTTTGTAATTTGCTGGCAGCATATACAGATGACTCAATGATCTGATTCTCCAGTGTACTCGGGGACTTACCTTGGGTGAGCTTGTGCACTCAGGCTAAATGACGGCCCGTAGCATTTGTACAGTGCCTTACAAATTCACAAGTTCCATCTCTCCTATTGTAGCTCCCTTCCTCTTCACAGCAACCACATTAGGGTGATAGTACTTTTATGCAGATAAGGTCAAGCGATTAACATCTGGCCCAAGATGACAAGGTTCTTCAAGTGACATTGTCAGGACCACAGTGAGATGGGCTGTAAGGCGAACTGCCCAGCCCTTCCTGCATGCCCTGCCCACTTGGGTGCCAGTCCCCGCCCCCAGGGGGCAGGTTCTGCACCTCTGTGCCCGTAGCACACTGCGTGGTGCACAGCTGTCTAAATGCCCTCAGCAGCTGTATAAGTGCCTGCTGAAACCAACTCAGCGTTGACCAGATCCCAAAGCGCAGATGCAGAAGACGTAGTTATAAGGGTAACCTGTGAGACAAGCCGTGCAGGCAGGGTCGGGGGGGGCCCCCCCCGAGAGTGGAAGTTTAGCTCAAGTCAAATCATTTAGCTTTGTAGGGATTGTTTCTTTAAAGGTAGCGATTCATAAGGGACGTCCATCAATCACAGGGAAAAACTGGGATTTTGAATGCATTTAGGACACTAGGTATTTCTAGGAACTACTCATGCATAATCACAGGAAGGCTCTTGCCTCTAGATGCTGAAGTCTTAGGGAAATTTTTATCCTGGTTTCTTCCCAGTGTAGGGATAGAAAAGGGGCAATCTCGTGGCACCACAGAACAGAAGACAGATGAACTAGAGAAAAGCAAAAGAAATTCCTTGCAGCATAGTTTTATATGACACAGGACCCTTCAGAATGAAGAGCCCCAAACTGAGGGTGAACTATATCCATTTATTTGTTTAGATTTGATGGACGATGGATCGCTGTGTAGGAATGTGTCTGGACTGAGACAGTCTGATCTAATATTAGTAGATCTGACCTCCCTGTGCAGCTTTCTCTCTGCCAAGTTATGGGCAGGGCCTTTGGAACCTAGGCCTTGTGATCTACTATAAGATAAGGTAGGCCAGAGAATTCATGGCCAGGTCCAAGACACAAAGGCAGGGGAAGATTAGAGTAATATTTTTAAATTTGTGGTTTACTTTGGGGAAGCACATTCTAGTTTCTGTAACTTGCTTTGGGGGAGAGAAAGTCTAATTTTTATGGTTTTCCTTGATTGGAGGCTGAAAAGGGGAGCAGGAGATCAGAAAATAAGTGACATTCAGCTTCTGAGAGCTTTCCTTTGGGGTGCTGTTTCCTGAGCCCAAGAACAGCATAGTGGAGGTGGTCAGCTTAGTTCCCAAAGCAGGAACGGCAGATTCTCTGCCCTTTGAAATGTTCGGAAAACTGGGAAATGGTATAGAGAGTGGAGAAGGCTCCTGGGCTGGAAAAGGGCCAGTTTTAAAATTCTGTGAATACGCTGTCTCTTCAGGGGCCCAGGTCAGGTCTGGTTCTGGGCTCTCAGGCCCTGGTCCTCTTTCCTCACTCTCTGGGGAGGCCCCCTGTTTACCCAGAGATGGCATCTACAGAGAAGGTGCAGTGCAACCTGTGCCCCGTTAGTCACATTGTAAGTGATGTGGAAAAGGCATGCTTCTCCCTTGCTTTAAGAAAATTAATTGGATTTCTTTTTTCTTTTCTTTTTTTTTTTTTTAGTTCCAAGGACAGATTCTATTAATAGCTCAAGTAAAGATTTCTTTAAATTTGACTTTTTAGTGTTGATTTGATTTTAATACTGCTTCCCTGTCCCAAAATTATTCAGCAAAGCTCTAACTTCTAATTGAAAATCATGTAACAAATGTGATGTTTTAATTCAAACTGCATTTTAATGATAAATACTATATCACTGAAAAGGGCCTAAAAATGTTTTAATTCCTTTTCTCTTCTGTCATTTGTTTGCCATTTAGAGAATTACCAATAACTGACAGAAATTTTTAAAAAGCAGTAAATTTGCCTTTTAGTTCCAAGAAACTAAATTTAGTTCGAGGGCTTAGGGTTTAGTAAAAGCAAAAGAATTTTAGGCCCTGAGGATACTTTTTGAGGAAGGTATTAGGAAATTAAAGGCCCTGAATAAAGTGCCGTAGGCCCATGTAAATGTGCTGCTTTTGTACTAGAAATATAGCAAATATTATTAGAAAATAGCTTGTCTTTTGGTAGCATTTGCATGCCATCAATGCCTTAAGTATATGGTACTATAGTTTTATTCGCCATGTGGTAGATGATTTCTTCCATTAAAACAAGTCATGGGTTTTAGAGAGAAACCCAGTTAATCTACTGATGCTCAGCACACGTGACTGTGCTTTGTCAGGGCATTTTGACTGTCACGACCATTGGCAGCCCACTGTCTGATGGATACTGGTCCTTTCATTCTAAGGCAGGCCCCTGGAGCCCACAGCATAGATGGTGTTACCTGGTGGTCCCAAACACCACTCGGTCCTGTGTGCAAGACCGAGAAATGTGCAAATAGCAGGTTGGAGTCAGAGGTATTTAGGAAATAGCCTGTCCTCACTTTCTAGGTAGCATGAGACAGAAACAAGCTTTTTGTATTTTTTGTTTTATTCATTTATGAGTAAATCCCGAGCCCCCATCCCTGAAGACTGGTGGGAAATTCAGTCTGGGTCATTTCTGACCTGCGCTAGGTTGTGACAAGATCCAGGAGGCTCGCGCAGAGTCTAAGCATCTTGTGCTGGCTGTGTCTCTGCTCACTTTTAACTTCTGGCCCTGCTGTTGCCCTCAGGCCCCAGGAGCGAACACTCTCTATTCTAGGGAAATATCTTCAAGTGGTGGTGGGGGCGCCATTTTTCCTAACCCTGTTCCCTTATGTGGGTTGGCGCTTAGAAACAAAGAGCAAGAATCTCTATCCCTTCTTATCCAGAGGCATGGAATTCACCCTGTCAGTAAAGGAAGTCAGAGGGCAGAACAGGAGGAAGGTAAGTTAATGCCCTGTCATAACCCTCTCTGCTCTCTCTGCGCCCCTCCTTTCTCTCTTTTTGAGACAGGGTCTTGCTTTGTAGTTCAGGCTGGCCCTGAGCTCACTATGTAGCCCAGGCTGGTCTAGACCTCAGCAATCCTCCTGCCTCTGCCTCCCGAGGGCTGGGATGACAGGCGTGAGCCACAACGCACGGCTGTCCGTGGCTTCTTCAGGGCTTCCTGTTTGTAGCACTGAAGAGCAGTGGTTTGCACTCATCACAGGGCATTGGTAAGTCTGCTGTTGGCCGAGGCATAAAGCCCAGGGTTCCCACACCGCCTGTGTCTAGGCTACCTGACCAGCACCTTCACCACGCCCACATTTCCCGCAGTTACTGAGCCCCCAGGAAGCCGGCGTGAAGAAGCGTGTTTCTTGTGCCTCCGCGTGCTCTCTAATGTTTAGTTTTGTCACTCCTGACTGCCTCAGAGTCAGTCCCCTCTGCAGTTTTGGAAAATGATCTGAATTAGGAAGCAGGGACAGATCCCCAGCTCTAAGCCTAGGGGGAGAGTGCAGACCCTGCTGTGGCTTTGCAGCCCCCCACCCCGCCGCCCCAGGATGGCAGCTTTGCATCTGTTTGGGGAATTGAGTCTGGATGTGCCCTGTGCCCTGTGCCCTCTGCCCTGGCCGCTGCCTCTCCTTGGCCTCAGTCGTCCTGAGCTTCCTCCTGCCTGGTATGCACTGCTTACTAGAGCAAGGAGAGAGTCTGACCCTTTGTGTAGCCGCTGTTGCATCCAGATGAGGAACAGCTGGGCTGCCTGGTTTTTCTTACAGCCCAGCAGCCCGGACATCTCTTTTTGCCCTTGGCAGTACCCCGGGAAACTCGGATTCCTCTCCTCCTGCCTCAGTCTCCTTAGCTGTGAAATGGGAGCAGCAGCCTGTCTCCCACCTGGCTACTCCCTCTGAGTTGGCTCAGATTAGCCGCACACAGCTCTGAGGGGAGACCTCGTGGCTATAAATAATTACATTGCAGGTACTTTGTGTCTATTACTTATCTCTTAATTATTTTACCAGAAATGCTAAACCCAAGAATAAATCAGTCTTTGAGTCCTTAGATGTTGAGCTGATGAGGAAAGAACCCCTTAGGGATAATGGAGAACATACACACAAGCATCCACTCACATACGCGCGTGCGTACACATGTGCACGCAAGCGCACACACACACACACACACACACACACACACACACACACACACACCCCGGCACCCTGGGGAGTTTCACAGAGGCTCCTGAAATTTGCTGGCTCTGGTATTTTGGAATTTCAGAATCCATGGCCTGATGCGACCTGCCTGGGCGGCAGTCTGCGTCTGACAGTGCCTGCTGCCATCGCAGCACCTAATGAGTACTAGGAGGCTGTTGGGGGCAGCGGGGAGAGAAGGCTGTGGCTTGCAGGATCCTCTCTCCTCCCTGCCCGCGCCTCCTCACATTCTTCCTCCCGTCTCCTGAAAAGCTATAGAGCTCTGAGCCCCAGGGCGCTTGTCCTTAGGGGCAGTTTCCAAGGTCAGGAGCGGCAGCCTCACTGGTGCCTGGAGACAGCACAGCTCAGGACGCAATGGCCGGCCTTTGTAACAGAAGGAAGGAAGTCGTGGCTCTGGGCCACTGTGAGCCGTTCAGCCTTTCATCCACAGGAGCCCCTTATCTCTGGATAGAAGGAGGCATCAGATCTACTGCCTCCTGGACAAGGCTGATTTCAAGTACAAAGCTTCCTCCGCATACCATTTCCTGGAGACAAGATTAGGCTCTTAAAAAAATAATTAAATTCTCCTCATGTCACTTGTCCTCCTAACTGTGAGCCTAACACAGATCTTTCAAGGAAACCCAGGGGAGCAAAGCATACGCGTGTGTTCCTGCCACTATTTGATGCCCGGATGAAGAGAACAGCCACCCCAACTGCCTCCTTCCTGAAGACACTGCTGCATAAACCCATTTTGCATCTCATTCCAGGCCGGGAGATGGGGCTGTGCAGAACCCTGTCGTTCTGACAGGGGTTAATCCTTCTTAGTCTGTATCCTCACAGAAACTCAGAAATTGAGGTTTTCTTCCCTGGTTGTCCGGGCTGAAATCTATGTTTCTTCTTCTATTTGTCTGAGGATACTGGTCATTCATGTTTTCCCCAGCCATAAAGAGACTGGTCCAATCAATATTTATGTGCCTATCACTTGCAGCTGCTACATGCAGGCATAATGGATGCCAAATTCCTTGATGGCCATTGAAAAATTAGCGGGTGCCTATTTCAGGCCCATTGTTTTCCAGGAGCTTGGGGAGATCAGACTATGTGGTGTATGGATTAATTAAGCCACCCAGATAATTGGTTATTAATAGACGGGCAATTGATGGCTGCCAGCTGGGTGCTGAATTGCTGAACGTCCCTATGGTGGGCAGGTGGTCTTCATCAGAGAGGAGCTGGCTGAGAGCTTCAGTGACTAAAGAGTGAATCAGGAAAAGGCAGACGAGGGAGATTTTGTTTCCCTTCACCCTTCCTGTGATATTCTGCAGTTTACAAAGCATTTCTATCCACAGACGCCTCATTCGGTCCTGGCTGTGCCCTTGTGAGGTGGATGCTACTTTTCTTGCTTTCTGAAGTGTGAGGAAAGTGAAACTGGAAGAGGGGGGAGATGGGCAAGCTGACCTGACCACCGAGCAGGTTTGAACTCACTCTTTGGACACGAAGCACGTCCTGTCCTGTGATGGCCATGCTTAAGTTCTGCTTAGATTCCTTTTCTGGGGAAAATTAAATATATTCTGCCTATCAATATGTTACGTGGATATTTTCATGTGGCCAAAAAGGAAACGGTCTTGCTGAGAAATTGTGCCTTGTGATAAAATATCAGCATTGCTTTTCTCTCAATTCTGGATCAGAAGAGAACTGAGGAGAGGATCAAGGGATCTAAAAAGCCTATCCTGGGGGCTACTGGAGAGTCAGGAGGACTTTGGGCCAAAGTTAACGTGCCCCTGGGTGCTCGCTCGGAGATTGCTGGAGCTGCAGACCTGGTGGCATGGGAAGTGGGGAGAGACGATGTCACCCACGTCTCAGCCCAACACCAGCCGCTGGTGCTTTCCCTATTGCTAGGAGTTGGCCGAGCGTCTGCCCACAGGAAGTGAAGGTCTGCCGTCCTCCCTGAGGGCGCCCCGGCTCAGAAGACAAGGAGATTGGGGAACTAAGACAGAAACTGTTGATTTGGTCTCTTTCGTGATGGAGGTCGTGTTTAAACAATCAGAAGCAGTTCCTTTTTAGAAGAAGATGGTATGTGGAAGAACACATCCTGTTTGAAATGCAGGGCAGGTGCGGGGGTGGGGCTGGGGACGCTCCCGGGAAAGGACGAGAGGAGATGCGCGTGGCCCCTCAGCCCGGCCTTCTCTGCGCAGAGGGGCCCTCTCTGTCCCCTGTGTGTCCGTTTTGCTGTGTAACCTTGCAGCCCACTGATAGGTGCTCAGTTCTGCCCGGTGCATGGACTGCTGGTTCTAGCTACAGAGAGGCTAGCTTGGACATTGGATGGAATGTATCCACTTAAACTTAGGACAATGTTAAATTGGGTGCCCGCTGGGGTCTTCTTGGGTATTTTGTGTGCCCTTTGGGTACGGAAGCTACAAAAGAGCTCATGGGAGGGCTTTTGTTATGGGCCTGAATGATAAGGTCAATACTTTACCCCGACTTTTCCACTTTGTCCATTTCTCTTGCGCATCGTGTCATTAAAGGTTTGTATTTTTCGAGGACCATACATGGAGTAAGCATGAAACAAAATGTAAACTAAACTGACTCTGGTATTTTCCTTCTCTGCTTAGAGGCTTTTCCTCATTTGCTCAATTCTGGATCAGATCAACCCTTCAAGACTTGGTTCCCCCTTTGTGCTTTTCTCTGAAAACTGATCATAGACTTAGGAAAACTTTTTGGCAATGTCTGTACAACTGAATATAAGTGATTATCTATGACCCTGTGGTTTTATTCCTAAATATAAACCCAGCCGCAGTGTATACGAACTCAATTGCAGACTGCCACCCACTCAAATTGGAGTCAGCAAACTATTTTTGTCAATGGCCACATAATATTTTTTTCTTGTGGATTATATAGTCTACTCAAGTCTGTAGTTACAGTGTGAAAGACAGTATGGAGATGACTGAAAGAACCTAATACGTACTGCTTGAAATACAAGGCAGGTGCAGGGAAGGACTCATAAGACTTTATTTCACTGAAATTTGACTTTCATATATTTTTCACATCATATGAAATATTATTCTATTGGTTTTATTTTCAGATATTTATAAGTATAAAATTCATCTTTAGTGTGTACAATGTTATCAGGATGGGTGGTAGGCCGCATTTGGACTATAGACTGGGATTCCACTTAATGAGACAGAAAAATAGGAAAAACTAGTCTGTGGTTTTGGGAATCAGCTTTATGGGGCCTTTGTTGGGTATACTGGGTAGAAGGGGTAGGAGGCTTTCGGGGACCTGGTTGCTATTCGGGGTCTTGTTTTGGGTGGTGGTGACATAAATGTGTTCACTTTATGAAGATCCATTGATTGCAGATTATTTTCTCTTTGTGTGTTCCACTTCAATAGAAGTTTAAAAGAAAAATCTGAACTGAGTGTGTGGCTGGAGTGTGACTTTAGGTTTAGCACCCCATCTAAAAGAGCAGAGCCTAGCAGCAATCTCCATTCTTTTTTTTTTTTTTTTTTTTTTTCTTCAGTACCAGGGATTGAACTCAGGCTCTTCTGCTTCCATGGTAGGTGTGGTACCTATCACTCAAGCCAAATCCTTGGTTAGTCTGCATTCTTTTATAGCCACTGACTTCTGTCCTTTGAAGAAGAGAGTCTTTGGAGAAAGGTTTTGATTTGACTTTGCAGTTTACCAAGTTGTGTTCCCTTTTGTACAGGGGAAGACATTTAACCACTGGTGTGGTACCGTTGTATGTGCCAACTTTTAGCGCTTCCATTGCAGAATCAGAGGAAGATAAGGGTTCCAGCAGGCACAGCATTGGAAGGCACTTGGGACAGTGAGAATTGTTAATAGGATTTTAGTCCATAGTGTAACTGGTCTGAAATCTACTTATGTTTCTAGGTAAAAGCCAGAGGCTTCATTGCAGATAATATAGTTATATGTTCAAGTT
>PVIC010002194.1:48196-80360 GCA_004025085.1 Thryonomys swinderianus
TCATCTGTGCTGTACAACTACCCTGTACCACAGGTGTTGTTACCTTTGTTTTTCGGGAGAGGAATGCCAAGGCTTGGGGATGCCTCTGAGAAAGCAGAAATTCTAGGTGCTAGACCAAGACCTGTCTGGCTCCACAGCTCCTCATTGCTTCCTACTTCTTCATGCTCACCCCAGCCTGGCCTCTCTCCCTGCATAGTCTTACTGGACCTTGTCTCTTCAAAGTGAAGAGCTGAATATTGTTTTCCTCTAGAAACTTGTGTTTTTATTTTGCTTCCCAGAAGTATACACATTCTGTTTAGGTCAGAAACTGTTGAATGAAATACTTTTGTATCCAAAACTATTTCTTCCAAGATGAGTGGTTTTAAAGTCATCTTTGGAGAGAACTTTACAGAAAGAAATGTTATGCTTTCCCCACTCTCTGAGTTCTTCTCGTGGACACTGCTCGCAAGAGGGGATGAGGAATGTTCCAGGCCCCCAACTTGAAAACCACAGAACGGGAAGTCTCTGGAGCAACACCTTCTTGAGGGTGCTGAGGAGCTTCCAGGGTTCCTCAAGAGTGATTACAGAGGAGACAGTGAAGAATTAGTCAACAGATGCTCCGAATACAAAGGCCGGAGTAGATGGCTAAAAACTCTCCAGCATCACCCCTCAGAGAGGAATCTTCCTGTATCTAGTATAATAGCACCAATTATTTGGTTGTTTGTGCTAAGGAGTTGAAAGCTATCATGTGCCGGGAAAATACTCAGCATGGAGCAGTAATTATAGATCAGCTGATAATAGAGGTTGCCTTGGTTTGACTGCTAATTAGATTATTAACACTCAAAACAAATACCTGCTATTAACTATAAATAAGTGCCTTTATGATATTTTCTACTTTTTAAATTTATTCCTTTGTTGTGGCATGCTATTTCCTTCCTTCTATTTCTCTTTTAAAATTTCTCATTTACTATTTTACCATAATTCTAATCACATTTGTTTACTGAGCTGCTATTGAATCACTTTCGAGTTTTGGTCCAGCCTCAGCATGAGACTCAGGGAGCTGACACAACTGCGTGTCCCAAGTTGATGGAATGTGCTGGTCTTCTCAGGAAGGGAGTAGGCAGCTGGGTGCTGGTCTTGCCCATGGCAGAGTCTTTGTGAGAAAAGAGAGACCGAGGGTTTTCTGTGTGAAATCAGGAGCAGGTTAATAACCAAGGCAGTGGCCTTGCAGCTTTTTTGTGGCACATGAGTTTGGGCCCTTGTTCTGGATTCAGGGAGATGGGGGTGGACATTCAGGCCCTTAGGTATCTGAATTTCCCCATCCTTTTCACCAGACAGGTTCTCTCCCTACAGTTCACTGTGTGTCCCTAGCAATGTGAGGTGCCAGCTGTGTCCTGCCTATACTGGCCCTGAGTTCTGTGGATAGGGTGATCTGGGCGAGCCCTTGGGAGCCCCCCAAGATACCTGGAGAGGTATCTTGACCTAGGGCCAAGGCAAGTGCTGGGTATGCCCTCCATAAGTGGTATGAGTGATTTTCAGATACCCTGCATGAAGTATAAGAAGTGGAGCCTTCTCTACACGCCAGGAGTACATGTAGAAAGGAGAGGTTTCTCTCAGGAGAAGGGTAGGGGCTTTACATACATACACACACACAAATACGCACACACACACACACACACACATATATGTATAATTTTCACAACCACCTCATGAGGTATGCAGGCTGAGATTTCTGTACGTGCCAGCACAGTTGTATTGGCTACTTAAGGCTGGCACTTTTCTCATTAAACAGTGATAAGCTCGGGATAAGTGAGTTCTTGTGTTTTCCCCTTTGAGTGTCTCTAGTGTGGAGAGACAGAGGGGACAGATCCACCTGTGCCAGGCACTGGGTCAAGTATGTTCACTCAGCAGATTCACCTGAGTGTAGGTTGTGGAGGTGGGCACGGGCCTGTGGCGGGATCCTGCCTGCCTTGCCCCGGTACATTCTGGGGGTGTAGTGGGGTGTGGGGCTGTGGTCCTGCTGGGCTCTGGCCATTTCTGCCTCTACAAGTCTAACCCCCACTGGACTCTGGGCTGTGCCGGTGTACTTCCCAGACGGTAGAACTGTGTCCTGGAGATGCCTGCTTCATGGCGGAAGCGACTGCAAGGCCGGTAAGAATCTTTTTCTCTTTCGAGTCAGAGTGCGCCATGAGTCTGAGGGGTTGGAGAGAAGCTTCCTGAGCTTCCCGGGGATAAAAGTGGGTGATGGTTGCTTTTGAATTGACTTGGAGTCGTTCTGCAAGATTGACTTTCTTCCCCTGATCCCGTCACTCTTCTGTTAGCTCAGAAAACTGTGGTTGAAGTTTAATCTCATCCTTAAAGCTGTTTCACTAGAATAGGAACCTGTTATTCCACAGGGGCCCTTATTAGGAGGAGAAGGATTTAGGGCAGTCTTTTAGAGTCATTTGAGTGATTTTTGAAAAAGTATTTGCCAGGATCCACTTGTCCCCAAAGCGTCTGGTGCTTCAGGAGTGTAGCACTGATGCAAAAGAGAAGGGAAAAGGAAAAGCATCTTCAAGAGAGAAATAGGCTGACTGAGCTCCTCACTTTTGTGGAACCGGATAAGGAAGCCTGGTGTGGATTCTGTGCTGCTTTGACCCCTGCCTGGACCAGGGGTCAGGCCATAGACCTAATCCAGCTAGACTTTCTCCTTGTTTTCTGGATGGTCTGTGAACAAAGAATGCTTATTATCTTCTTAAATAGTTGGGAAACAGCTCCACAGGAAAATACGTCAGGCTGAAAATTACATAAAATTCAGATTTCATTGTCCGCCACTAAAGTTTTGTTGGAACATAGCCACGCTCCTTCAAAAATTGCGCGTGGTACCAAAAATTGTTTTGGTACGGTAATGGCAGAGCTGAACACTTGTGGTGGGGAGTTATGAAATTTGTGACTCGTTCTAAGAACTGTTTGCTAATCTGTGACCTAGGTCTTTGCTTCTCTCAGTGTGATTCTTGGGGCCAGGGCTGTTAGTGTCCCCTGTGAGTTTGCTGGAAATGTGGAAGAATCCCAGGCCATTCCGGGCTCACTGATTCGAAATCTGCACTGTAACAAGATCCCTAGGTGCTCCGCGTGCAGGCCGAGTTTGAGAATCTGTGTACTCAGGAAAGCTCTTGTATATCGCATGAAACGCCCTCCACAAAACTAAGCCTGTAGCTGCTGCCTTATTTCCTTACTTGCATTGAGTTAATTTGATTCTTAGCTCTTGTTCTCTCTGGGGTGTGGGGATCCCTCATCTCCTTAAAGCTTCACCAGCACGCAGGAGGCTCCCTCTATGCCAGGTAATGTGGGAAGAGCCTTTAATCTTCCAGATATCATGATCACGGCTGACCGTCACTGACCAGGCCCTCACATCCTGTGGCTCTTGTTCCTGGGCTCCTGGTCAGGACAGGATGCCCTCAGGCTGGGGGCTGGTCCCTGGCCTCCAGAGACCCATTTTTCTTGAGGCCTGCTTAACGCCCCCCTCCACCGCCTCACCACTCTCAGGCTGGCTGCCTTCCACTCTTTCTACACTCAGAAATTCTCTCTCTTATTCTCAGAGATACTGCATTTTTCTTTACCCGCTGGGCTCTTTATTTTTCCGGTGAACACAGGCTTTAGGAAAAGATAGAGAAGGTGGGCTGTTACTTGGCATCTCTGCTATAGGCTCAAGAACACCCTACCCCGGGAGCCGGGGAGCCCCTGGAGTCTGCTTCTCTGTGGGGCCGGGGCTGGGCCAGGGCCCAGTGAGCCGAGTAGGTGGAACGGAGGAAGAGCACAGAGACGTGGATGTCCCTGTTCTCTGGCCACACCTCCACTGCTTTCTGAGGCACTGGGGGGACGTGACCAACACAATGTAGGACTGAACGTCCGCTAGGATTTCTTCCTGCAAGTCACAAGGTCCTTTCTCTAGGCGTCCGAGATGGGGAGGCTGTGTGGGCGCAAGCTAGGGTGAGGGAGGTCCTCCTCAAGTGGGGTGTTCTGCAAGCACAGCCGGAGATCTGTGGGAAGCAAGAATGGGCCAGACTGGGAGCCTTTGAAAATAAAGCCATTTGCTTATTTTTGTTCTAAAATGAGAATGTGCCTGAGAGTAAACAGATTCTCCCAGTTGGAAACATTATACTCTGCTCACTGGGGACTTTATTCAGTAAAATGTTTTGGGTTGAAGGGTTTTAACTGCTCAGAGCATGCCAGTTGCTCTGAAAGGGGCAGTTCAGCGAAATTTGAACTTGGCCTTGTCTCGCTCTTCCCCTTCTGGCCTAAGTGAGAGTTGCTGTGAATGTTCCGTATTTCTCCGCAAGGTCGCTTTGGGCTCTTTTGGTCGGTCTCTCTGTTTTCATCTTTAATTCATGTCGCTCCTCTTAGGGAAGTGCCCTGTAGGGAAATCATCTCTACAGATGAGGCCTTGGCAGGGCCATGGCTAGAAGTCATTTAGAGTGGTCTGCCCTGGAAGATAGGGGGTGGAGTACTGGATGGCTGGGACACAGGAGGCCCGAGTCCAGGCGCATTAGCTGGAGGAGTTAAGACGTGAAGTCATCCTGGCTGGTGGTACCGGTGCTGCAAGGGCTTCTCCTGTACACCAGCTGGCCCAAAGGCTGGCGGACCCTTTGGTGTTATCAGAAGCACCTGTGTGGCTGATCCTCTGTGCTTCTCTTCACATTGCTTTCTTGGGAAGATGGACCTGGAAAGGACCTAAAGTTACACATGTGGAAATACACACATGAGGTACGAATTTCAGGAGAAAAGTTAGGAATTCAAATGGTGTCCAGAGCTGGATCTCATTTCATTTAAAACAAGGTGCATGCCAAAAAAAATTCTTAATGAGAATTTCAAAATGGGCCTTGGTATATATTACATTTCTGAGCGCAGCTTACTTGTCTTCTCCCCATTTCCACCTCTAACCACCCTCTTCCTCACCGTCCTGGGAGAAAGCCATAACAGTCTGGGTATGGAGACTCCCGTGTCTTTCTGCGTGCACTGCGTACTCATGTATAACATGTAAATATGTACAGATGAATATAAGCCTGGTCATTAAAAAGCAGAGCGAGCATGGGTTGTATTATGTATGCTTCACATCTTTGTTTTCACTTAGCTATACATTTCAGAAATCCTCTGGTCAGTGGGCTCATTATTTTTAATGACTATGTAATGTTTTACAGTATGAGCATGGTTTATGCTATTCAACTGTTTGTCTCCACCTTGACTGTCATGGTCATCACAGTGCTGCAGTGGATAAATACCTATGTGCACGTGTTCTTACATACTGGTACTTTTACTTCTCTGGGATAGATTTAGAGAAATTGTGAATAAAAAGAGTTATGTACTTTTTAATCTCCATAGATATCTTAAAGCTGCTTTATAAAACGGTATAATAATCCACATTCCCTTTGACAGTCTGTTCCAGAACAGCATCCCCTTTTGTATAAATTTGTCTTTTTTTTTTTTTAACTTTGCCGGTCCTGAAGGGTATAAAATGGAATCCACTTGTGATTTCGTATTCCTCTGACACCAGAGAGGTTGAGTATCTTCTCAGATATTTATGTCCTTAAGGATCTGCTCTTCCCTGAAGGGCCTGCTCATATCGTCTGCATGTTTTTCTACTGATCTGTTCATCTTTGTTGGCAATTACGGGAGCTCTTCGTAGCTTTTTGTTATAGAAAACTCTCTAATGATCGTAGGTATTGTAAATACTTTGTACACTACCATGGAAATTTTTGGCTTATTTCTATATGGTCAAATATGTCTTTGTAAAAAATAATATTCTATCTTGTTTAAAATATCTTCTTAATTCTTATGTATTGACTACCATCAGTCTCCTCTATAAAAGTCTATCAAAAATTTATTTTTATGTGAAATACAAGGTTGGGAATTCAACTCTTGTCTTCCAAATAGTTACTTTTGTCAGCACCATTACTTATATACACTACTGCTTCCTTTACTAACTGAAATACTTTCTTTGTCATATGTTTATTCTCCATAAACTTAGGTTTTAGTTCTGGGAACTGAATTCTGTCCTCCTGATCTAATTATTACTTGATATGACCATGCCATACTTTTTACCAGAATTTTGTTATTAAATCCAGTGGCTTAATTAGTCTATTGTTAATATATTATATATATTAGTCTATTGTATTTCTTCTCAATTAGTCTATTATATTTCCTCAATATAAAATCTTATAATTAGGCTGGGGAGGTAGTACAGTTGTAGAGCACTTGCCTGATATATGTAAGGCCCCTTGGCTTGTTGGCCAGCACCACACACAAAAGATCATGTCATTATTAAAATGAGTTAAATGTATCTTTTCTTTTGAATATTTGTCTTGACTTTATCTTGTTTTACTTCATTCATGAGAAGATTGAAGATGGAATGTCATGGCAGTACAAGACACTTTGTTTTGATAAAAATGTCTTTGGTATTCATTGTTTATGGTTTACTTTTATTAAATATCATTTGTCATATTTCATAGCTTTCTTTTATTACTTTTTTACTATAAGTCATTTTGGGTTTTTACCAACTTTTCATTGAATCATTTAATTTTTTTCTTACTGATGCATTTATTTTGATTTCTGTAAACTTCTCTCTTAAGACTGCTTTCATTGCATCCCATAAATTGCAGTGTGTTATATCAGTATTATTTAATTGTGGATACTGTTTATTTTTTCCTTTAATTTCATTTGTGATGCATTGGTTATCAGGAGGGTGTTATTTAATTTCCATGTGTTTATGAGGTTTCTGTTATAACCACTGATTCCCAATTTCATTGGACTACGGTCAGATAATGTGCCTGGGATAATTTCAGTTCCTTTGCATTTACCTAAGCATGTTCAGTGAGCTGCTATGTGGTCTATTTTGGAGAATGTCCCATGTGCAGTTGAGAAGAATGTGTATGCTAAAGTGTTGGGGTGGAACACTCAGTAGACAACTACTGAGTCCATTTGTTCAAAAGTTTGGTTCAGTTTTGATATTTCTTTGTTTATATTTATGACAGTGGGATATTAAGGTCCCTGTTACAATTGTGTTAGTATTAGATTTTAATATCTGTTAATATTTTTTATATAATTAGGTCATATGTATTTATAGTGTGTATATATTTGTAATAGTTATCTCTTCTTCTTGAAGTTTTCCCTTAAGTATATAGGGACCTTCTTTGTCTCTTTTGATCAGTCTTGACTTGAAGTTCACATTGTCTGCAAATAGAATAGCTGCCCTCCTATTTTTTTTTCGTTCCTATCGCATTGAACATTGTTTTCCATCCTCTGACTTTCAGCCTGTGAAGTTCTTTTTGAGTTAAATGTGTTATCTGTGTGCAGCATATCATTGTGTCTTATTTCTTGATCCATTCTGCCAGTCTGTTTCTTTTGATTGGTTAATCGAGACACTTACATTGGTGGTCTTAGCTGAGGTCTGTTTGGCTACCTTGTCATATGATTTCCCTGCTGTTGGTTTCTGTCTTTTCTCTCTGTTTAACTGGCTCCCTTGTCTGGTGGCTTCCTTCTATCAGTATTCCTGGAATTGTGATTTTAATTATCTCTTTCTAAAATGCACTTCACAGCACTTTGTACAGCTGTTTGTTGGTTGTGAATTTATTCAGTTCTTGGTCACAGACACATTTTATTTCTCTGTTGATTTTGAAGAATAGTTTTGTGGGATATCTCAATCTGGGTTGGCTATTATTTTCCTTTAGGGCTTGAAATACTTCACTTCAGGCTCTCTTTGTCTTATGAGTTTGTGTTGAGAAGTCTGCTGTGATGTGATGGGCTTTCCTTTACAGATGGTGTGTTTCTTTTTCTCTAATAGTTTAAATATTCTTTTCTTGTGCTGAATTTCTGCAAATTTGATTATTATCTGCCTTGGTATGGATTTATTTTGATCATGGCTATTTGGAGTTCTATCTGAGCCATCCTTGCATTCCTGGAATCAACTCTATTCATTTTATTTTTACTTATGTGTCTGGATTTTATTTGTTGACATGTATTTAGAATTTTATAATTTTCATGTTAGATTGGCTGGTAATTTTTTTGTACTCTTAAGTTTAGTCTTAAGAATATAACTGCTGGGTGTGGTGGCTCACATCTGTCATCCCAGCACTTGGGAGGCAGAGACAGGAGGATTGCTCAGTTCCAGGCTTGCCTGGGCTACATAGTGAGCTCAGGGCCAGCCTGAACTACAAAGTGAGACCCTGTCTCAAAAAAAAAAAAAAAGACTATAACTGCTTCTATAAAATTAATGAGCTTTTTATTTTTAATTTCAAATTGATATAGTTTAAGTTTGGCACATGTGTTATTTAATGGCTACACAAAACTTCTCACCTGCCAAACTATTGATCCTGCCATTTTTTCTCCAATGATAACCTTTCAATCACCTTTCTGACATCTACTATATGTGATGGATGCTTCAAGTTGCTCATCAAATTGTAATGTCTCCTTTGATCACAAGACAAAATTGCGTGTTCCATTTTCCTATGCTTTAGGTGTCACCATGTACCTTACCAGAGAATGGGATGAAAACTGTCAGTTCTACTTCTAGAGCAGACCATAAAACTTCTCATGTATTCACTTCTATTCTTCTCCTTCTGTCACATTAATGCTGATGACAAACTCCAGGGAAGGCAGGGCCACATGCTAAGTGGAGCACTAATCTCTAAATTACTAATAAAGGAAAACTTCCCTGTTGACCAGAAAGTTACCTAAGAATATTACGTGAGCAAGAACTTCTGCTGATACTAAAATGTTGGGGCTACTAATTATCACAGCCTAGTCTATACTGTTATATGTGCTAACTATGTTTTCTGTTTATTTTGCCAATTTGAGCAGTGTTTTGCTAGTAAATTTGCTATGTTCTTCAGTTTTTCAGATTTTGAAAATTGAAGATAGAGCATTGCACAAAGTATTATCTCATCAATATTTGTTTGTTTATTTATTTACTTTTTGAGACAAGGTCTCACTTTGTAGTTCAGGCTGGCCCTGAGCTCACTCTGCAACCCAGGCCAGCCTCGAACTCAGCAATCCTCCTGTCTCTGCCTCCTGAGTGCTGGGATGACAGGCGTGAGCCACCATGCCCAGCACTGTGGTCTGTGGTACTGATTGCTGGTGGCTGTGAGTCACCACGCCCAGCATTGTATGTGGTTGCCGGGGATTGAACCAGGGACCTTGCGTTTGGTAGGCAGGTGCCGGAACCACTGAGCTAAATCTCCAGCCCAATCTCATAAATGTTTATTTTACCTCTGTATTCACATCTCCATTCACATCTCCAATTATAGATATTTTACCTTTTCTTAAGCCTACTTGTAAGGAGTTTATCCAGCTTACAGATACTTTCAAAAGGCCAGTCTTTAGAGTTATAGACTTTCCTACATTATTTTCTTTCTTTGCAGAATGCTTCTAAGTATTCCCAATGGTCACTTGTATTTCCTAACTCCAGTCTCTTTGATGCTGCTTATCTCTCTCCCTCCTTCTGTTTCATTATCTTTCTTATCTATCTATCCTCTCTTTCTTGTTGTTAATTTAACTTTACTTGGTAAGAATTGTTTTATAGTACTTTTTTTTAATAGTCTTCTTAAAAGTTGGGGAACATAAAGTTATTTCTTTTGTATGTAACATATACTCTGGTATTTTAAGAGTTTGAAAAATCCTTTTTATCTTTCCACTTCTTACTAGTTAGTTTGTACTACAAATTCTGATATTGTCTGTTCAAAAGCTATCTAGGCATATGTTTTTAAATTCTAAGTCTTTAGGACTTCGATGTTTTAATATATTTTTAATTTCGTTAAATCCTGAGAAGATAATAGAGGTTATCCTCTTCTTTTCAGATTTCTTGTTTTTATTAATTGTCAATTAAATCAGTCTTTGAAGTGTTTTTAGAATATAAAAAGAGCTCTAAAATATTCTTTATATGATAGTTATAAAAATTTCTCTATATAAATTAGATAAATTTTCTGGATTCATGTTATCATTGTCTTTGTTTATGTCATTCATTGGTCTGTGACATCTGTTCAGTTCTGTAAATTTAATGTTATCAAAATCTCTTGCCATTGGAAATTCTAGCTTTATACATTTTAGTGTTATGTTGTTTATTCTTGGAAATAAGTGATTCAAATTGCTCCTTAACTTTTTACCTTATATATTAATATAGCTTGTCCTGCTTTGTTTTCATTTGCTTTTGTCAGTTGTTAGTCATTCTTTTTTATATGATATACTTCTCATAAATCACTCATAGCTCTCTGTTGACCAAATACCTATTTGACCTTTAATTCAATCTTTTGTAATTTAATTTTATTTTTGTGATGCTTAGGATCCAATCCAGGGCTTCATATGTGGTAAACAAGTGCTGTTCTACCGAGGCACCTCCCAGCCCATGTGTTTCAATGTCAGTAAGAATGTTCAGCTTATCAAAATTAGGAAATAACTGATAGAATAGTTATTTTCATCTTTTTCCATTTTAATACTTTCATTGGTTCAGCCAAGTTTTTAATTTTTTCTTTTAAAATTTGGACATTTTTCTATACTACCTATGTTGACTCTTACCTTTCTGTTTTGGACATTCAAAGGCATGTGCAAATAAGTTATTAATAGTAATTCTCCCCAATTATACTCAACCATCCATTATAATTGTAACAAATTAAAATTTTCAGGAGCATTTTACTTTATTATGCTTTCTTGCACTAAAAGCAGATGGACCTTTAGAAATCTACATATCTGACCTTCTAGCACTCCTATTTCTTGTTGTGCTGAGATCACTTTTCTAGAACTAAATATCAAGTTTATCTTTGTAGAATGGCTCCTCTTCTTCAAATATTCCCATTAGTCATTTGTATTTCCTCTTTCCAGTCACTTTGATGCTGCCTATTTAGATCCACCCAACTGGGAAAATGGCAAGATTCAACATACCACACTGTTTTGTCTTCTTATCATGTCACCCACCTTGAGATTTCTATGTGAGTTCATTTGTTGTTTTCTGATGGGAGCGTTTTTCTCAGATGGCAGCATGTGTGGTTTAAATTCCTTGTGAACTCTGTTTTCACACATAATCTGCACATTGGAAAGGTGGGTGACACGTGGCTGAGATACCTGGCAGGCTGTGGGTAGCTTCTCATTGTTCTGGTTACCAGTTTCGCAGATGGAAGGACTCTTGAGGTCTATTTACTTTCCTTTGTACGTTACCGGTTCTGTCAGTTGGGAGCCTGTGAGTTTCTGCTTGTCCTTGGAACTTAGGTGCAAACGTCCGTGTGTGTCCTCTGCCCAGGACTCCTGCTCAGAGCTCAGCTCCATTTGCTGACTCAGTTCTTTATTCAAGCCAGGAAAATTTTCTACTTACATTGTTTTATTCTCATTCTTTCTTTATTTGTTCCTTTTTTTTTT
Organism: Thryonomys swinderianus; assembly: GCA_004025085.1. Lineage (NCBI taxonomy): Eukaryota > Metazoa > Chordata > Mammalia > Rodentia > Thryonomyidae > Thryonomys > Thryonomys swinderianus. The sequence goes on from PVIC010002194.1 coordinate 59,552, forward strand.
TTTTTTGAGACAGGGTCTCGCTTTGTAGTTCAGGCTGGCCCTGAGCTCACTCTGAAGCCCAGGCAAGCCTCGAACTCAGCAATCCTCCTGCCTCTGCCTCCCAGGTGCTAGGATTACAGGTGTGAGCCACCACACCCGGCTATTTGTTCCTTTTTTCCTTTATAGATTACTGTGATTCATAAATTAAGTCTCCATTATCTATTATACACATATCTTTTGCCCTTGATATTTATTTCCTTGTATTTTGGTTCTTTTTGTTTGGAAGGTCCTAAGCCTTACCAGCTGTGGGCATCCCGGAGATGAACTCAGTATAGTGGCATTAATGTTCTCAGGCCCTGTACCTGGAGGAGTGGCATTACTTTCCCGGGGTCATTTCCACAATGTACCAGAAAGAACCTCCCGAATTATATTAGCTTTGGACTAGTGAAGAATTGGGGAGCCTCTTTAGCTTCCTTGACCTTCCATTGGGCCACTCTCTGCTTGAGAGTGTTATATCAGCTGGAACTTTCTTCTTTCTAAGGCTCCATCTATTCTGGGTCAGACTGTCCTCAGGATTTGGGGCCCTCTTGTCTTGCTCCTCTGTCTGTTGTTTGCTACTGCTCATCAGGCCCTGTATTCCTCCTGTAATCCAGTCCTGTTGAACCCAGATCTCTTATATACTCTGTACTTCAACTGTCTGTTGGCCCAATCAGTCGCCAGACCTGGCAGAACATTTTGCAGTTGGTTTGGAGTGAGAGAGACAACTCCAGTTGTCGTTAGGGCTGTCATTGTCCAGAATTGCTTCCCAGAAACAATTTCAGAAATTTTGACAGATGATTCTCAGAAACTTCCAAACAAATAATCTTAAGATACAGGTTTCTTTGTAAAGTAATGGTGGACTGATAGGAGACTGAGAAAGTAGAATCTTCACATTTATTTTGGATCTTGCCACATTGCAAGAGAGATTTTGCCTTTAGTTTTGAAAGAATTTTTAATTCATTAGGACGTATTTCTAGATGTATGTGCAAATGCCACTGGCTAGGCCTGACATTTCTAGACCAGGATAATGTCTTTAATGAGATCTGTTGGGGACTTCTAGGTTTCATCCATCACAAAATAAGGGTTCCAGAATCTTGTGGTAATGAGATGCTATAATGAAAGTATTTGGTGAAGACTGAGGGTCAAGGGAAAAGCTTTGGGCATTATAGGAAGGAAAAAGGAATAAAATCAGAGACAGAACAAATGTCGTTTTGGGCCACTGAAGATGTTACTGGGTCTAGTTTCATAGAGGAGATGGAGGCCCATCTGCTCGCAGAGTGACAGGTGGACTCTGGCTTACTGGGAGATTAGTTTGTGAGATGTTATCAGATGTCCTTTCAAGTGAGAAGAGCTAGAACGCAACCTGTCACAAATGTTAACCTTTCTCTTCAAAGACCATGACCTATAACAATGATTAACTCAGGAGAAATTCCAGAGATCTTCACCTTTTTCAAAACTGAAGCACCTGCTCCATACTGTGTCTGCTGATGTCCCGTCCATCTCCCGGGATCTTCCCCCAACGCTCTGTGTTAACAGCATTTTTCAAGTTTGCAATGAGAAGTTAAGAGATGTATTCAAGGTCAGTGTCAGTAAATGCTCGTGGAACCTATGAGCAGATCGGAAGGCTTGACACAGATGTGGCAGTGTTGCTAGAAAGTGTAGGTTTTGCCCGGGTGTTGCTCACACAGTGCATAGATAAAGCAACAAGCATAGAAAGCAGCAACAGTCTCTTGCTCTCCTGTGCGCCGGGGGTGGATGTGTTGCTGCTGCTTCTTGGAAGGGACATTTCAGAGGACGCTGCTGCCTGGGCAGGAGCATGAAGGCTGGAGTGTGACCACTGAGGCCCATCTCCATCTTTTCTGGCACTAATGACTGAGCTGGGAGCTCAGTACCCAGACAGTGGAGGGTCTGAGGGTCTTCTCTGGAACAAGGAAGGATACAAAGAAATGTGTGTGTGCATGCGCGTGCACACACACACACACACATACACACAAGCAAATATGCAGAGCTGTAAGGGGAAAAGGCACCTTGGCCCACACTGGAGGCCACAGCTCTCTCTGGGACTGTCCTGTTGGTGACAGTGGATCTGATGGCCTATTTTTAAAAAGGTGAATGAAATACAAGAAAAATGCAAAGAAGTCCAGTAAATAAAAGATCAAAGTGAAATTCACCATGCATAGGAAAAAATGATGAGTATCAGGTAAAGACCTTCACCTGGAAACGTTTTAAGAAGCTGCTATTTACTTGCTCCCTCTCACGTCATTTTTTTCGAAAGTGAGCAGCCCTTACAGTGTACTCTAGACTATCCTGATGATGAAGCTGGGATCCCTGTAGGGATCCATTTGAGAATGAACTTTTGTGTAGTGTGAGGTTGTTTGTTAGTTTAGTTTTCCTTTGATGGGTTGCAGTTTGACGTTGTGGGTAAAAGCCACACAGGGGCTTCTGGGAAAGGTTTTAACTAGTTAAACCAACCCAGAGGACCAGCAATTAGTCCTTCTTGGCCTTCCCTCCTGGCCTCCTTGCTGTTGGTAATGATTAAATTAAATTTCACAAATGTTTAGTGAATGTATACTTTTGTTTTCGGTGCTGAGCGGAGCCTTAGGGGTGTGAAGTGTAAGCTGTGTTCTTTGCCCTGGAGATTTGTGTCTAACCCTGGAGGTTAGGCCTTCTAGGAAGTCCTCATTCTGGGTGTCCTTTGGGGTTGCTACAGCAGAGTGCATGGTCTCCATCCTGGGCCGGAGCTGGCCTATGTTGTCTTCTGGACAGCTCCAAATGGTAGCGCTCCCTGTCCGCATCTTGGGTGGTCCCCTGTGGCTTTGGAGTGGAAGCAGGGAGCAACCTGTGTCCTCTGCCGGATCCAACTTGCTATGTTGGGGGCTCTAGCGTTCTAAACCCTCTGACTGTACTGGAGATTACACGAGTAGGTGCAGTTTGTCTAACTCAGTGGCCAAGGAGCACAGGAGAGAGAGAAGACTGAAAAGTACTTGATGTTCAAACCACTGGGGTATAGTTCAAGATCTCATCTCTTTTCTTACTGCATCCAAGTCAGGCTGTCATATCTTTGTACATCTGACCTTTCAGAATTCTTTTTTTTTTTTGCATGAATCTAATGTCTATATGAGAATTGATAGAAATCCTAGAAAATTAGTTTCTCCTGCTTGAAGAAAAAGACCAATCAGCTTGAAGAAAAAGACCAATCAGCTTGACATTAATTCCCCCAAATTTTAGAACAGATGGCTTTCTGAGCATTAGGAAAAAACATGACACTTAGCACAGGGCTTGCACGGCTCCCCCTGACAAGCACACATGCCGTGTGAACCTCAGTTCCTGTTTGCTGTGGCTTCACCACTGGAGGCTCAGGGGAAGGATGGAGAAGGTTGTAGGCAACATCTGCCTCCTCCTTTCCTAAGCACAGATCCACTACGCCAGGATCTGTCCCCAGTTTTCATCAAAGATGTGATATTTCCCTTTGTGTTCTGGTTTTGCTTGTTGAAGCTTGCCTTCTGGGTAAGGAGGATTGTTCTTTCTTTCTGTGTCTTTTAAAATCCATGGACTGTGAAATTTCCAAGATGCTTATTATTTAGATGTTTTCCTTGGAACAAGTCTTTGCCTAGAGATAGGTCTTGTTTAAGCAGTGAGTAGAGAACAGAGTGCCTAGAAATGGGGCTGGGGAGAAATCTGTTCTCTGCATTGATAGAGACTACAGGGATGCAGGAGATAGGAAAAAGAGAAGGAAGGATCGGCAGGGGGGCTACTTGGGGGACCTGGAATTATTGTGTCCAAAAAAAGCCAACGTAGAAATTAAACTGTTTTTGTTTTTGTTTTTTGTTTTTTTTTGAGACAGGGTCTTGCTTTGTAGCTCAGGCTGGCCCTGAGCTCACTATGTAGCCCAGGCAAGCCTGAATTCAGCAATCCTCCTGTCTCTACCTCCCGAGTGCTGGGATTGCCGGCGTGAGCCACCACGCCTGGCACTGTGGTATGTGGTATTGATGGCTGGTGGGCGGGAGTCACCACGCCCAGCATTGTATGTGGTTACCGGGGATGGAACTGAGGACCTTATGCTTGCAAGGCAGGTGCCAGAACCACTGAGCTAAATCTCTGGCCCGAAATTAAACTGGTTTTTGAAAGATGGGGCTCAAAGACAAGGAAAAAATGGATTTGTTTTTAATGATTTGAAGTAGAATTGAGGCTGTTCCTGCGATTGTTGGAAATAAAATTGGTTAGAAAATGATGTCAGCAGAGAGTGGGAACTGTGAACCAGGAAAATAAATGAGCTCTGAAATCACCTTCTATTTTATAAATATTGTTTCTGGAGCTGAGAAAATTGAGATAGATTATTCTTTTCTCTTTCTCCCAAGCCATGGGTAGAAGAACCCCTGAGTATCCCATTTGGACCTTGTGAGGAACATCTCATCTTGTCCTGACGCGCTAAGTAGCTTTGTCTGCATTTAGACACACTCCATTTCTCTTTCAAGGACCACTATCAGCAGTAGCCAATTACAAACACACCTCATAACACATTATTGAGACACACTGCACGCAAATAAGCTGGAGAGATGTTTAATGATTGTACCACATCACGTCCATTACAATCTGTCCTCAGTGCCTTAGGATGGAGGGGCCAGTTCCTGGGTGAGTGTGTCTCTCTGTGTGTATGTTTCTATGTATTTCATTTCCACTGTTTCCTAATTAGAATAACTTGAGCCAAACTACTTTATACTTTCAAGGAAAGAAAAGGAACATTGTTTCACATTTTGATAAGCTCTTTTTAAGCAGGAGACTCCTGGTCTTTGATTTTTTTTTTTTTATTTTTTTTAAGTATCAGTGCTGTTAGCAGCTGAATTCATCTGTGAAGAAGGGTTGATGTGTTTTCTGACTCAGTGAGTGGCTTCCTTTTGGTATCTGTATCTTGGAGAGACAAAAGGCAGGCAATTTAGAGAAATGTGACATAGGCACTTTCCCACTCTTTCATTTGCTAGTTTGGTTTGCAGTAAGTGTTTGCTGTATTTTATTTTTCTCTACTATTTGCATTGCTGTTGATTTTGAAGTAATGGTTGCATTTGACCCCAGGAAGAGCTGCATCCCAGCCCTGAGTGATGCCGCAGCTGACTGATGAGCACCAGGCCCTCGGTGATGGTGTGAGGGGCATGGAATTGGAGACAGCTAGGCTCAGGGTGAACTAGCATCCTCTTGTTAAGGTTTGGTGTCTGACTTTGTAAGATCCACTCACTGTCTCTGTGGGTAATACTGAGGCTGAGGAGTGGGAACCTTGGCTGGGTAATTGGAAAGTTATCTAGAACCTGGCATCTTGGTCCCCAGTGCTAGATCTCTGCAGATGCAAACTGTACTGCATGTACATCTATAAAATCCAAATCTCAGTAGGGAGCAGGAAGCTGCCAACAGGGATGCTGGGAGGCTGCTGGACCCTCCAGCCATGACAACCATCACAGAGCATGCAAATGATCAGCGGTTGGATGGTCCACATTCCCCACAGATACTGCTTCCATTCTGCAGAGGCTTCTGAAGGAGGGCATTTGGTTTCAAAGGATTACTTTATCAAAGGATTGTTTTTATCCTTATTCTTTTTGAAAAACTGAATGCCCAGTGCTCTTATTAGTGTTGCTTTTCTTGTTTTGCTCTTGTAGTTCTAGGACTTCCTTAAAGAGGCAGCATAGAGAAGAGAGAGTCAACCCTTGTGTTTCCCTTTAAGTCGACCAGAATGCTTTTTGGTCTGATGGGAAACTGGGTTAGGCCTTGTAGAGCCTGTTCATGTAGTTGTGTACGGGACGTGTCCAGCCTTCCAAGCTTGGAAAAATGCACTGTTCATGTTTCATTCATGTGGTCCTTGGTCCTTGGCAAGTGAATTGCTTTTGAAGAATTTATGTTCCCATCTGCCACTTCTATTGGTAAGGGTGATATTTGTGATGGATGTAGTGATAGGCGAGTCCTAGAACTGTGGAAACTTGACATCGACTGTCTGCAGCCTGAAACTTTAGGGTTCACACTGGGTCACAGGCAGAAGACTGGGCCTGGTATTTTCTGAATCACACTGCCTGGCTGAGTGAGCCTGTGTTTGCTCACAGCCAGGCAGATGATGCCAAGTAGTGGCATGTTCCTACTGCTGCTTTTGCAGCTAGCAAGAGAAATGAGACAGGGCAGTTAGCAAATTGGTAATTTGAAGAATCTGCTCTGTCTTTAAGTGTGTATGGTTGGGGGAGGCAGTGAGAGTCTGAGGTGTAGGGAAAAATTCTAGTCCTGAAGAACAAGCTGTCCTTGGCTGGTCTCAAGCCTTGCAGGGGGGAGCTAAGGGGGAATTAGTTTGTGAAGTAGCACGATCAGCACCAAGGACAGCGCTACACATCCTGATGTTTAGCCAAGATTTCAAGGTCAGGGCGGTATGTTCCTAGATATGTCCTGATGTTTACGAAACTCTAACAGCTAAGAGGTATGACATCCTACCTCTGCCTTCCACACTCAGTCTTGATGATCTTGAGGAGCTAGCAGGAAGGAAAGTGATTCTTTGTTGCTAATAGATACTGAGCTTTAAGGGGTGACTGGTTTGAGAGTGAATAGGAACCTTTTTTTTTTTTTGAGGTTATAAACATGCAAAAGGAGAAGGCTAGAAGGAGCCTAGAATGCTGGGTTGAATTAGAAGTATCAGCACATGTGTATATACATGTGAATATTTCTTGGCCTTTTCTGTTGGGATGATCTGGAAGCAGTGGATCTCCAATTCCTTGTGGATAGGCTGAATATTCAGATCTTGGTTTTTCTAAATCCTGTGCTACACTAAAGTTACCAGGAGAAATTTAGCCTCAAAGAAATGGCTTATTTAAAGAATGTGGCTGAACTTGAAATATCTTGTTATGCTACAAAGTCAGGACATGCTGGAGAAATTATGGGGATGTATCAAAAGTATACCAGTGCCACTATCAAGGAGGTTCTGCTTATCAAATTGAGGAGAATTGAGCACCAAGTAAAGAATCATGTTATAACCTGTTGCATGAAATAAAATTCCATGATATACTGTTATAAATGAGTACTTACGTGAATGAATGGGTATAGAGACAAGTACATAAGTAAGGAAATGACTAAGTGAGAGAGAGGAGCAAACTTTCTTACGGTAAAACATCAACTGGTAAATTCAGAAGGAATGATAAAATGGACACTCAGCATTTGGCAGTCATAGTGGTCATTGATACAGGCAAGAGTTAACAGTGAATGCTAAGTCTTATGGGTAGATATTTCATAAGGAACAGAATATTGGCACAATATTAGAATAGCTTCCCACAAAATTGTAATCCAATTCAATGGAAACATGGTAAATTGTCCGTGTCAAAAGTGAGAAGACAACCACGTGCCCTGATGTTTGAAGTTAATATCACAAGAGGTGAGAGACAGGTTGCTTTAGTATGCTTCCAAATGTGATGTGTTTATACTTATAAGTCAAAAGGACATTTTGGACATGCAATAACTCTAAGAATGTTATTCTCCTGAACCCTGCCTGAGCAAACTAGTGAGTATGAGCTTCAGCCAATAATTGAAGATGGAGTTGAGCATTGTATATTTTAACTGTAAAACTAAAGAATAAGACATATATGAGGATTAGAACATCACAGGAGAATGCCACCATTCTTGGCTTTGATGATGTAAAAGTGACACTACCGACAGATATTACAGGGGAAAGATAGGAGAAGGAGGAAGTTCACTGTGTACTGTCATAGCAGGGAGTCAAAAGATATAATTGAGAGCTGACAGATGAAGTAATATAATTATGTTTAGAAATAAACAGTTAACATTTCGAAAGATAATTCATTGATGAGAAACCAGGCAGTGGGAAGGAGACAGCCACATAGCCCAGGTGGGTGGTACCCACAGACGTGTGATGTGTCATCCTCTCTGTCTTCACACACAGCTACCGTGGCATCAGCAACTCTGTGGACTTTCATAACTCCCAGAGACACATCTCTTTCTTGCCTACCATAATCATATGTTTTCTATGCCTCTGCAGAAAGAAAAATGAAGTGAAAGGAGAGAAAATACACCAATTATATCTTTGTCTATAGAATTCATGAGTCATGTCTGTAGATATAGGTCAAGATTATTGCATAATGTATAGCTGCAAATGTAGCCAGAGGAGTAAAAATACAGAGGTTCCCAGAAGAATCACACAGGAGAAACAATCACAGAAAGACTAAAAATAATGCCCTCAAACCCCAGAAGATGCAATATAAAATGAGAGCTAGGAACAAGCTTGTTTACCATATTGCTAAACATAAATGAGTTTAAGTTACTTTTTGAAGAGATTTTCAGATTGGATTGCAAGTCAAAACCAAATTTTATGCTGTTTATAGCTATCCCTAAAGGAAAGCCACATAGGAAGGTTGAAAATGGAAGGATGAGTAAAAGAACACCAGGTAAATGCTTAACGAGGTTAATAAAAAGTAAATATAGATGTAAAAATAGCCATAAACTTGCATGAGACAAAGCAGAATTCAGCTTAAAATACATTAAATAACACAAAAGAACATAATACTAAAAGATATATTTCACAATGAAAAAGAAACATAGCAGTAATATTGAAAAACCAGGAGGTAAGAGAAAATAAAAACACACTAGTAACAGATCACTTTAATTTACATGTCCCAGTCTCCAGATAACTGGGAAAAAATAAAAATCAATATTGAAGACCTAGTTAACATAAGTAATAAAGTAGATCTGATAGATAAATATCAAATTCTGTAGACTAAATGAAGAAAATACATCTTTCAAAGTCCCATGAAGCATCCACAAATATTGACCATCTATTAGGCAACAAAGACAACCTTAATAAAACCCACAAGGGAGGGGAAAATGTAGGCAATATTCTCTGATTACAGTACAATTAAACTAGAAATTAGTACTAAATCAGAAAATCAAAAGACCATTTGACTAAAAACAAGAAACACTCGATATGTACCTCAAAGAGGAAAACACAAACTCAAATAGAAGGTTTTCTGAAAATGACCGTAAATGAAAACATTTGATCTGAACAGATGTGATATAACTAAAGCAATCTGCAGAAGAAAACTGATGGTTTTAAATATTTGCATGAATGATAAAACATGAATTAATCATCTAAGTCAAGGAGTTCTGACAGAATAAAGCAGAATATAGCAAAAATAAAGCAGAAAGAATAAATATGCAAGAGTAGAAATTAATGAGTTAGAAACCAAGGCAGCTGAATTTCAAAGCAGCTTTTTCTTGGCAGAGAGTGGGGAGAGTACAATAATAATGAAGATAAAGTATTAAACTATTAGTTAATCTAGTCAGTAAAATGTAGGAACACATGCAGATACACAATAAATGATTTGTGGGCATTAATGACAAAAATGATGAGGCTACTTTGGTTAGCATTGTGCAATTAAATTTGAAAAATCTGGTGAGCTGAATTGTTTACCAGAATAATAAAATCTGCCCAAATGATACCAGAAGTCTAAAATTTCTAAAACAGAAACTTAACGAAGTGAGCAAAAATAGCTATAGTTTACCCTATAAAACACCTGAAAGTTTTATAGGGAAAATTCTTTCAAACCTCTGTGGAACAGACAATTCCAGTATGTTCCAGAGCATGAGAAAAGAAAAAAGTACACTTACCACTTACCAAAACGTGACAAAATAGGCACAGAGAAAACCAAAGAACAGACCAATTTATGAGTATCAATTTGAAAGTCATTAAAGAATTAGAAAAACAATTTCATTAGTACCTTTGAAGACTTAACACATCATGATCAAAAGAGTTTTATTCCTTGAATGCAGATGTAGTTTTACATTACTGAATATTTGATGAAAAAAATGATACTAATAGTTGCCAAAAAGGACTATGAGCATGTTCAATGATCATTCGCTATTAACAGAGTACTCCCCCAGGGCTGGAGATTTAGCTCAGTTGTGCCATGCCTGACTCTCAAGATTCTGAGTTCGATCCCTGGAAGAAAAAAAATAAAAAGGTACCCCCCTCCGCAAAGAGACCCAAGAATAGTTCAGTCTACATGGTTAAAATACTTTCCTTAGTATGCTAAGATAATCTTAGTATGAAAATCAGGATCATGCTCAATGAGGAAACACTAAGGGAATTCTCATTATAAGAGAAAAGAAAGTTCCACACTTTCAGTACTGTTATTTTTTTTTCTGTACCAATGATACTTATTAATGCAATTAGGCAGAGAAAACAAGGAAAGAGAAATAAGAGGAGGCCATTGACACTATATGCAGATGCTATGGTTGCATGGCTGGGAAATATAAGGGAATTCACTAAAATTTATTTTAAACAAAATACTCCTATAAAGTAGCAATGTACAAAAATTAGTACACAGAAATCAATTTGTTTAATATATTTGGACATCAAAAAAGAAGACACCATAGAAGAGCCCTTATTTGCAATCAGGTAAGAAAAACTATAAAACAGCAAATAATTAACTTATCCCCAAAATGTAAGATGTATATGAGGACTTTAAAAGTACTCCCAAAAGATACAGAAGGAATCTGGAGTAAATGTAAAGACATATTATGTTCATGGATAGACAATGATGTAATTCTCTTTAAGTTAATTTATACATTTCATATGACCTAAAGGTATCACGAACATTTTTGAAAAACTGTGTAAGTTTATTTTGCAGTTCAAATTGAGAAAAATAATATTACTCAGGAAAGTTCTGAAAAAAATATTTTAAGGAGGCTGATTCTACTAGACATTAGGATTTATAGTGCCTCATTTATTGAAAATGAGTAAAGGGAAATAAATGGATAGTCAAGAAAAAGGCCCAAATGCATATGGCCATTTATTATATAATGAAGATAGGATCTCACTTTAGAGTTAGAGGAAATGAATAAATATGTTCTATGAGAATAACCGTTGATCTTACGGAGAAAAATAAAATTGGATCCATACCTCCCATCATACATAATTGAACATAAGATTCAAACTGAAAATGAAACTCTTAAATGTTAAAATAAAACTATAAAAGTGCCAGGAGGAAACCTTTCTCTCTTAGTTACTTTTCTCCTTGCTGCTACAAAATACCCAACATCCAAAGTTAGAGGAGGAAAGGTTTGCTTCAGCTCACAGTTTGTAGAGGTTTTGTACATCTCAGGCAGTGTAACATGGCAGAGGAGCATTGCAGAGGAGAAATAGTCCCTGGCGTGGGAGGTCAGGCAGGGGGCAGCAAACCTACCTCTTTCTTTTCTGCCTTCCAAACTATTCACTTTTTTGGTGATGCCATGCATACCCAGGGTGGGGTGTCCCATTGTCCACACCCTGAATTATGCTTAACCAACTAGTGGACTAATTTAGCAATCACCACCTTTAATCTAAGTATTTCTTTGAGATTTAAGGAAACTTCTTAGCTTCAAACCCCTGTACAAGTAAAAGAATGTTAAACACTTCAACGTATAAATACACAAGATAAACATTCCCATTCCAAAAGGTAGAAATAGGGGGGTAGAAAGGAATAGGAATAGGATCAAAGCAAGTCAAAAGTCCAGTAAGGCAAACGTTAAATGTATAGTTTCATGCCCAGGGTCTGGGGTCATCTGTGGCAAGATGCGAACTCCAAAGGGCTTGGGTAGCTCCACCCCTAAGTAACTGCCTGTGGTTGTAGCTCCCACAGCTTCTCTTTTGGGCTAGCACTGCTCACTCCTTGCAGCTTTACTCTGACAATCCTGGCTTTTTCAACCTTCTGGGGTCTCCACTGCACCTTTGGCTATATACAGCTTGTTTTACTGCCTGGACTCCCAGGCATTCTTCTGAAATCTGGGTAGGAGCCTTCCTGAACCCACAATTCTTGGATTCTGCATGATCCTAAGAGGAGCACCATATGGATGATGCCAAAGTTTGCCACCAACTGGAGCAGTAGCCAGGCTTCCTGCTCTGTTGGCTGTAGGGACTTGAATGCTTGGATTACTGAATGTTATGAACCTGATCCTGAGGAACAAACTCATTAGGCTGGCACCATTTTGGAACATGGTGCTTTCGGACTCTCTTCTCAAAGCTAAGTCTTTCACCTTTGCAACTCTGAGGCTGTCAGTCTGGAGTGCTGCTGGTTCTTGTGATGTTCTCCGGCCAGCTCTCTTATTGTCCTGTTCCTTCTCGGCAATCAAGTTCTCTCCTCTGTCTTTGTAGTCCACAAATCTATGGAGTTTCCTTTCTGCCCAGAGTCAAAGTGTTTTCAGTCATTCTGCTGGACTCTTTAAGCTTGATTCTCAACATAGATCTGGCTAAAATCCTCCAGCAGTAGCTGTGCAACTGCCTCAACATTAGACTGCCTTGAAATTTCTTCCACCAGATTAATTAGTCCACTGTCCTTAATATTATCCTCAGGCAGAGTCTCTGAACAAGAGCAACATAGAGACACATTTTCTGCCAAAGTATAACAGACATAATCTGGAATCTAATGGCCAGTGTAGTCCTTGTTCCTAACCGAAACCTTCTGAGTCTGGTCTTTACTGGCAGCATTTCTATTAGCATTCTGGTTTTTTGAGCTTGACCAAGTCTCTCATCAAGTAAAGCTTAGAACATTCCAGAGCTGTTTTTTTCAGATGTCATTACCAAACCTTTTCAGACTCTTTCACAGGCTAGTTCCAAAGGCTTCTGATCCCTATGGTCAGGTACAGTTACAGCAATGAATCCACTCTTGGTCCAATCCAAATCTGTCTTCATCGTTTTTCTTATTGCTGAGACAAAATGCCCAACACTCAAAGTTAAAGAAGAAAAGGTTTATTTCAGCTCATAGTTTCATTTCATAGCCAGCTGGTTCCAAAGGCATCACAGAGGAGAAATAGTCTATAGCATGGCAAGCAGGAAGACTGATAGCAGCCAAAGTAGCAAGCAGCAGCAGCAGCAGCAGCAGCAGCAGCAGCAGCAGCAGCAGCAGCAGCAGCAGCAGCAGCAGCAGCAGCAGCAGCAGCAGCAGCAGCAGCAGCAGCAGCAGCAGACCTGTTTTCTTCGTGTCCCTTTATAGTCCATCAGTCTACAGCCTATTGATTGGTTCTAGGCATAGCCAGTTGGGCTTCCATTATCTCTACCCTTAACCCCAGTATGACCTCTTTAATCCATATAGACACCCCCTAATCCAGCCACTTTCAAACTCCCAATTTGTGACCATATGAAGCTTTGGGATACCAAGCTGTAAATCCAGATAAAAGTAATGTCTATTTTATTTGACTAGATAAAAACTGGGAAAAATAATCTGAGTAGTAAAAGGAATCTACATAAGTAAACAGAAAAGATATATAACAAAGGACTAATTACCTTAGCAAGTAAAATCTCCAAAGAGTGAATTAAAAAAAAAATTCAATCCAGTAGGAAAAAAAATAGGCAAAGAGTATCACCAGAGAATTCACAGAGAGAGAAATGTGAATAGCTCTAAAAGATATACTTAATCTCCCTTCCTAAAAACTTTATAGATGTCCATATATTTATAGATAATTTTTGTCAGCTATTCAGTGAAAGAAATAAAAGCAAGGTGCACAACAATGTGTTTGTCACACCACCTTTTGCTACAAAAGAGAGGGCTTTGGAGGATTGCAGAATTAGAATAAATATATTTTCATATTCTTGTGTAAGAAATTCAGGAAGCATACACAAATAACAGTGGTTTACCTTTAGGAGAGATAGTGTGAACTGGGGGGAGGAAGAGGTAAAAGGGAACCTTTTTCTTGTATATCTTTTTAATGAGCCATGTGATACATACTGTGACTTTTCTTTTTTCTTTTCTTTTTTTTTTTTGATATTGTTTTTATGAGACAGAGTCTTGCTGTGTAGTTCACGCAAAGCTTCAACTCGCAGAACTCTTCCTGCTTCCACCTCCCAAGTGTCGCGATTATAGGTGTGCACTACCACGCCCGGCTATGTGTAACTTTTTTTTTTTTGGAGACAGGGTCTCAATTTGTAGTTCAGGCTGGCCTTGAGCTCACTATGTAGCCCACGCTAGCCTCAAACTCAGCAATCCTCCTGCCTCTGCCTCCTAAGTGCTGGGATTACAGATGTGAACCACCACGTCCAGCATTGTGGTATTTTGGTTACTGGGGACTGAACCAGAGACCTTTTGCTAGCTGGGCAGGCACCAGAACCACTGAGCTAAATCTCTGGCCCTGTGTGTACTTTTAAAAGGAATTAAGCAGATAAGATTCTGACACGTCACTAATATGTTTCTGTCGAGTGATGCAGTCTCCCTTGTCCTTCTTCTACAGAAAAATATTTAAAAATCTTTCTACTGTAACCAAATTTATTTTGCCCAAAATCTTTCCCATCCCAATAGGTCAGGAAGGATAGAGGCAGAGCTGCTCAGAGTCCACTGGAAGTTTCTCAGGTAAAGCCAGCCTCATCTCGAATCACTAACTTTTATTAGGCACTGGAGTGTTTGTTTGCAGAATGGCAGTGCGTCTGCTGAGTGTGCAGTTTGTACCTCCCCTGACAATGCCCTGTGGATCTGAATCAAGTTTTAGATGCTTGTTTTGCAAGTTTTTAATAGAGAAGTACACTGTGATTGTTTCCAGCCTGAGTTACTCAGTTCACGACTGTAATGTAATTCTGATCATGTACAGCACAGGACATCAAATGCTGGAGGTGGAAGGGATCATGGTGGTCACTGGAGGAACCTTCCCCATTTCAGCAGGGAGGAAACCCTCTTGCCCAAACTGAAGGTACCAGGCTATTTAGTACTTAGCTAGAGTGGCATGCTGAGGTTCTGAGTGCCAGTTCTAGGTTTTTTCGCATTTGCCCCTTTCCCTGGACACTGAAGTCTTGGCCCAGTCAGCATAATATTACCTTGTGGACTATTAGTGTAGCTCAGCGAAAGGGGAGTGAAGACCACTTGTGTTAGAGTCTGGGACACCGGGCACCAAAGGCCTTAGGCAAAAGAAGCCTTAGCTAATGTGACTAAAAGCTCCAAAACCTCATTTTATTTTACTGTTTTGAAAGTATCTTAGTCAGGGATACAGAGGCAGGAAGATTGTAAATTTGAACCCAGCTGGAGCGGCTTAGTGACTTAGACCCTATCTCAAAATAAATACTTTTTTTGTTTGTTTGGTTTTGAGGTAGAGTCTCGCTTTGTATTTCTGGCCATCCCGCAACAGATTGCTACCGAGACTAACTCTCGTCTGTGTTGTCCCCTCTGAACTATTGCCACCTTCTTTTTCTACTCCCTTTGTTAATTCCTTGACTTTTGGTATCTTGTTAGCTCTGCTCATTACTTTCCACTCTTAGTTACTCAGAGAGAATATTGTATGCTCGTGATGTCTACTCAAGACCTGACATCTGCTTGGGTTTTTTTTGGTATCAACACCTAGCATCTCCCTGATTTTGGTTTGGGTAGGCTTCTTGAGGCTCTCACCTGACAATTGTGCCAATTTGCTCTTTGGATGACGCCAGATGGGGATGATCTACATGGGTCCCCACATCACTGAGGCATCCATGGGACCAGGGACCAGTTTTCCTTTTCTATCTTTTGGCCCCAGTTTAGTCTTTTTCTACACTGAGTACTCCCAGGGCCCTTATTGCTACACCAGAAACCACCTGTTCTTTCCAGCCTCAAGATCAGAGTTCATAGTAAAAGTTACTTAATGACACACTTCTGTTCTCTATATGCAAAATGAGAGCACAGAGAAAAAGCTGAGAGGAGCCTAGTGAATGGAGCAATCTGGGGTATACAATAAACCGGATCAAGGGTTGGCCAAGGCCATCTTCTTATTGGAGCAGAGAGAATGATGGAGAACATCTGGCCACACATTACCCATGTCCAGTTTCTATGACTGATCATATGAACAGCTGCGGCTTTCAGTTGGGGCCAAGTCATATCCTGCAGCTAGATTTTACTGCATCAAAACAAATGTGATGCTTCAAGTTCAATGGCTGTCCCATCAATCAGAATTCCTGAAGGTCCCTATCAAGACCTTCTCAGGGTAGTTCAGTCAATTCTTAGAAGAACCTGAAGACTACAGTGTTCTGTGCTCATGACCAACCGGTTTTCTTTTCTTTTTTCTTTTTTTTTCTTTTTGAGACAGGGTCTCGCTTTGTAGTTCAGGCTGGCTCTGAGCTCACTATGTAGCCCAGGCAAGCCTCGAACTCAGCAATCCTCCTGCCTCTGCCTCCCAAGTGCTGGGATTACAGGCATGAGCTATCACGCCTGGCATTGTGGTATGCAGTATTGATTGCTAGTGGGTGTGAGTCTCCATGCCCAGCATTGTATGTGGTTAATGGGGATCAAACTCAGGACCTTGTGCTTGCGAGGCAGGCGCCAGAACCACTGAGCTAACCCTCCGGCCCATGACTGGTTTTCTTTATAGGAGGCTGCAAGTCTGCAAAATACGTTTCTCAGTCCATTTGCATTCAACATTTGCTGGATGCTATAGAAATAAAGTAATGTATACATGATAGATAATAATAAATGGAGCACTTGTCATTTGTTAACAGTGCTATTCATTATTCCTCACTACAGTGTGATGTGATAGATTTGTGTGATCCTCTTCCTAAGGAGAGAGGCAAACCCAGCATATGCACATGCCGTGTCTGTGGTCCGTGCTTGGTGGTGCCTTCTCAGAGCCCTAGGTACTGCTTGTAGATGGATAGGGCCTCTCCTTTCGGTTGTAGAATAGAACCTTAGACTCCCAGGGCATGACTAGGAGACTAAGGCCACTGGCCAGTCTGTCAAGTTTTGCGCTTCCTTCTCTCATAAAGATACTACTTAAAAGTTCATTGGACTTTAAGTAAGAAGATCCACGTGAGGCTAGAGTCCACAAAGTGAAGACAATTCCCTCATGGGATCCAGGTCTCAGGACAAGTTCGGAGAGAGGGACTGTGAGGCTGGGGGCATCCACAAACCAGCTCCTCCCTCTTGTCCTTCTCCTTCTGTCTTCATTCCTTTTGCATCACTGGGATGCAATACATGATGCTCCCAACTTGGAAAAAGGAGTTTTGGTTTGATTCACAGCCTGTAGAACAGGAAGGGAGATAAACCTTCCAGGTCATGCCCCTGGCAACCTGCCCTGTCTGACCAGACCCTGACTCTCTACAGCAAGCCAGCTACGTTCTCTCTGCTTGCCAGATGCCGTGCCATGGGCCACTTCTGCACCATGCCTCTGTGCCATGCTGTCCTACCTTGGAGGCCGCTGACTACAAAGTGAATCGAAATAAACCTTTCTGCCTTTAAGTTGAAGTGTTGGATATTCTGGCCTAGAGATGAGAAAAATGACTAAGAAACTTCCTGTCCACATCCACACATCTCCTTTCTTTCTCTTTCCCAGCAGATCCATTTACTTTGTTTCTCAGGCCATTAGAGGATGGAAATGTTGCACACAGCCACAAGCAGAACACCTTGTCCCCTCCTGTGTTCTCGCCGTGTCTCAAGTTCTCAGCTTGAGGATCCCCAGGACCCAGCCTCGGGCCTAACAAACTGTGGTCAGATCACTTAGTACAAACATGGCATCCAGGAGCCACCCTGTGGGTGTTTACGGTGGTGTTACGGAGGTCTTTGCCAGATGACTAGTTTTCTAACGGGTACGCATTACACCAACCAAATGGCCATCTGTCATTGATCCTCCACTTTATATTCATGACATTATACTTCCTTGAAATATATGTAACGATAGGCACATCATCGCTTGTGCCAGTTTAGAAGCCAGGATGGTGCTTTCTCTTGAGCTGAGATGGATCTTCGGTCTCAACTTTACTACTTGAAGCTGTAAAGGATTCTTCTTGTTATGGTTTAGAATGTTCCCCAAATTCTCACACGTGGAAGGTGATCGGGTGGGATGCTTGACTCCTCTGTGGATTCATTCGTGGGAGTGCAGTAGCTGCCTGTGCTGTTGTGACAAGATGGGCCTGGCTGGAGGTGGGTCACTGGGACTGGGACCTGAGAGAGTGTATTCTTGTCCCTGGCTCCCTTCACCCTGCTTCCTGGCTTTCATGAGTTGAGCACCTTTTCCTCCATCATGCTTGTCAGCCATTTTGTTCTGCTTTGGAGCCAGATGACCATGGACTGAAATTGTAGCCAAAATAAATCTCTCTTCTTTTATGTTGTGGGTGCTGGGAATTGTCCTAGAGATGGGGAAGCGACTAAGACACTGACCTTCCCTCATGAGCTGTTGGGGTGAGTGCAAATGGCCTCTGATGTCTGTCTAGCCATTCCCCCTGTGAATCTCTGAGTCCCTCCATCCTGACTTCTCTTTTGCATACCCATCTAGTTTATATCTTTCTGCCCTAACAACTCCCAAAATGATGAGATTAGGAAGTAGGGCCTTTGGAAGGTGATTAGGTTATGAGAATGGAGTCCTCACAAATGGATTAATGTCCTTATAAAGGGCACCCCAGGTAGTTCCTATATCTCTTTCATCGGGTTGTAGTGAAAAGATGGCTGTCTGTGACTAGACCCATACCAGACATTGAATCTGTTGTTCCTTGGACCTCCCAGCCCCCAGAAATGTAAGAAATACATTGCTGTTTATAAAGTACCTAGATTATGGTATTCTGGTATAGCAGCTTGAAAAGATGAAAATTCTTTCTTTCTTTTTTTTTTTTTCTTTGAGGCAGGGTCTCACTTTGTAGTTCAGGCTGGCCCTGAGCTCACTATGTAGCTAAGGCAAGCCTTGAACTCAGCAATGCTCCTGCCTCTGCCTTCTGAGTGCTGGGATTACAGGCTTGAGCCACCAAGCTTGGCATTTGTGGGACATGGTACTGACTGCTGGTGGGCGTGAGCCACCATGCCCAGTATTGTTATATGTAGTTACTAGGGATTGAACCAGGGACTTGCCCTTGTTAGGTAGGTGCTGGAACAATTGAGCTAAATCTCTGGCCCCAAAATTTCTTCTAATGAGAGATTCTTAACCAAATTCTGATTAATTCTAGATCCCTTTCTAGAAGCATTCTTGGGACAAGTAGAAAGATAGTCTATATCAGAGATTGGAAAATTTTTTTCATTCAGGAACCATTTAGTAAATGTTTTTGACTTTCCAGCTCATATGGTCTCTGCTGCAACTGCTTAGTTCTGCTGGTGTAGCACCAAAGCTGCAATATGTTTAAAAAAAAAACGAGTGTGGCTGTATTCCAATAAAGTTTTATTTATGGACACTGTCATTTGAATTTCACATAATTTTTACGCGTCCAAATATCCTTCTTTTGAGTTTCTTCCAACCACTTACACATGTTAAAACCACTCTTAGCTCACCTGTCATACAGAGACAAGTGCAAGCTAGGCTGTGGACTGAGGTCCTTCGCAGACCCTGTAACTAAGGGTGTGATTTCTGTAATTAAGGGCCTTGAGGACATGTCCCAATCCAGACAAATGCGATCCCAGCTTTTGTGACTGAAGCATCTCCGTTGCTGCAGGTAGACTAAGCACATCACCTTCCACAGAAGGAAGGAGAAGTCAGAGTGTTTTTTAAAATGCAAACAATACTCTTGGGAAAGACACTATACAACCTTTGAAACTCACATCCGAATTAGCACTGACTCACCTTTGTAAAACTCTTGCCAATTTATAAAACCATGATGTTTTAATTCCACTCTCACGGCACCCGTGAGGTCTTTTGAGGTTCTCTACACAGATGTGAGTGGCCCGGAAAGATGAGGAATTGCCTCAGGCTCCTGGCTGGAGTCTTTCCAGGTGGGTCAGATGTTCCTCCTATCCATGCTGCTAGCATCCACTTGTGCCTGGCACAGTGCTGAGAACTAACAAATAAGATCTCTAGCGAATAATCCTCAGGCTCAGGGAGCCTGGGGTCCAGTGGGAGAAGTATCTGGCACCACTGTCCGCTTGATTAGAATGGGTGAATAGGTCACTTCTGGCCACTCGAATGAGACTTTCACCCAGCTGACTGTGGACTGGGGATCCTCTCCCGAGTGAGCATCGAGAAGGAGGGGTGGCACAGTTTGATGCTTCTGTTGTCTGGCAGTGATGGGAACTTGTGAGGGTGGATCAGAGCTCTTGAGCGGATGGAGGATTGCACACCCTCACTTGCTTCACAACTTTGCCTGCTGTGGCCCTGTTGCCAGGCAACAGTGTTCTCTGGACCGGTCCTGTTTCCTCCACGTAGGACCTGTGGGTGTTGAACATGGTGACACAGGACCTTCTGAAATCATCCAGCTGAGTCTCCCAGGTCCACGCTGCCAGTGTGACTCAGGCTGGCAGAGCGCTGAGAGCTGACACCCTTTGCTCTCTCAGGTGTAAATTAGACCCACATAGTTGAGATGGAGTGAGCGCGTGGGCTGCTTGTTACTTCTGGGACCCCTTGCATGAAATATGGGTTCCACAGCATCACCTGTCAGGTAGGGCACTTTTTGTTTCATTAAAAATAAAACAGAGAGCCCTTTGAGCAGTGGCATTAAAAAACATCGGGAAAGTAACCCTTCTGCTTTTGCAGGGAAGGTGTCAGTGTGTCCAAAGGCAGGATTGATGAAAGAATTTTTGAGGCAGTCAAGAAGAAAAAACAGATCAGGTTTCAGGGAAGTGAGCATAAGAAGTGAGAAGAAAATAATTCCAAATTTAAAAAAAAATCTATCTGTCTCTGGAAACAATAGTTCTACTAGCTAACTCTTTTTTTTTTTTTTTTGAGACAGGGTCTCGCTTTGTAGTTCAGGCTGGCCCTGAGCTCACTATGGTGCCCAGGCAAGCTTCGAACTCAGCAATCCTCTTGCCTCTGCCTCCCGAGTGCTGGGATTACAGGCGTGAGCCACTACGCCCAGCATTATATGTGGTTACCGGGGATCGAACTCAGGTCCTTGCACTTGCAAGGCAGGCACCGGAACCACTGAGCTAAC
>PVIC010002195.1:0-19872 GCA_004025085.1 Thryonomys swinderianus
ACTCTATAAAAGCTGTTCTACTTTCTAGAACTCATTTGCATCTACAGGTGTTCATGCCAGAGAGAAGATCCGGAAATTGTCTATCTGTGATCTATTGATTTCACTTATTAGTATATCCTCCAGATGTCTCCATTTGCACCTAAATGGATCGATCTTGTCATTCTTTATGGCAGAATAATACTCCATTTTGTAAAAAAAAACCACATCTTCTTTATCCACTCTCCAGTTGATGGACATTTGGGTTGTTTCCAAGATTGTTCGTGATAGCTCCACTATAGTTTTTAAAGATACTACTATGAGGGAAACTGAGTAAAGGGCACACTGAGCCCCTGTATCATTTCTTACAATTGCATATAAATAAGTAATTTTACCACTGAATCTTCAAACAAAAATCTCAGCACAAACAAAATATAGTGGGAACTAAAATATCAGATCCCATCTGTTTTGTTTTGTTTTGCTTTGTTTTTCTGGCCTTCTCTTTTATTCTCATTTCCATTCTTTGAAAATCATCTTGAGAAGGGACTTGCTTTAGTATGAGTTTAGACTGCTGTAGTGCCCAGAAATGTCTGTGTACTCCTATGTCGTGGTACCCAAAGCACTTGTTCTATAGGTAACTTCCGCACACAGACTGGCTCAACGGAGTGATTGACTCAAGCCCACTGACAACACGGAACCGAGGGGGCAGACACTGTGACATGGAAGGGAACCAAGGACACTGCTGTCGAGTACATGGGGATCATGGGCCTTTCCTCTGAGACCAGAAGGGTGGTCAGTCTCACACAGATTTACTCTGGGGACGTTACCGTAGGCCTGAACACATGTGGCTCCCACCACACTTTTTCCACAGAGCCACCCAGGGGCATGTGTCACTACCAGGACAGGGAAAAAACTCCATGGTTCCACTTCTGACCCATTCGCACAAGTTCACTGAGACAGTCCTGAACCACCTCTTGATTCACGCATTTCCTGGGGCATCTAGGACGGCACCATTCTCTAGTTAGAGGACACAAGCTTCCAGGCCTCTCACCACTTTTGGCACAACCAGGGCCAGAGATACTTGTAAGTAACGGAGTCAATAGTAATTCTGCTCTGACAAGAATGACTTTAAGACAAAAACAGTATAACAAAGTTATTATAAAATGGAATCAATTCAAGAAGTTACAGTGATTGGAAATCTGTATAGGTCAGAGTATCTAATTTTCTAAACATAAACACTCTTTGACCTAAAGAGAGATATGATCCAGTACAATAGTAATTGAGCACTTCAGTACTCAACATTTCCCACTGGAGAGACTATACAAACTAAATTTTAAAAGGAACAACAGACTTAAACTACAGTGCAGACCAAACAAACTTCATAGATGTTTACAGAGGACAGATAGCATTCAACAGTTCCAGAAGAGTACTCTTCAACAGCACATGGAACTTTCTCCAGAATGTACCATGCATCTGATAAGTGCATAAAATGAATAAGCTAGCCACAAAGTCATTTAAAAAATAATAACTTTTCTATACCCCAGTAATGAATCTTATAAGAAATAAATCACGAAGGCAATTCTACACAAAATAGAACAAAGACACACGTAGAAGTAAACCAAGGAAGTGAAGGGTAATTTAAACAAAGTTGTAAAATATTTATAAAGAAGATATTCAAAAAGGAAAAGGCCCTTGATCCTCATGTTCATGGATTAAGAGAATTAATGCTGCTTAAATGTACATACCAACTTTAGCTATCTATATTCAATACAATGCTCATCCAGGTATCAGTAAAATTCTTCATAGAGCTTGAAAGAGATCCTAACATTCAAGTTTTTATTAATTTTCTGTTACAATATTCTGAATCTTCTATTCTCTTTCCATATCTATGTGTCTCTATTCCAACATCACAGTTTTAGAAAACATTTCTTTTATACATTTTTTTACAAGCAAGTATCTTTTCTCCTTTCTCTCGTTCAAAAAAGTCTTGGCTGCCTCATGTTTAAAAACTTCCAGATGAATGTTAAATCATTTTCTCAAGTTTCAGAAATTCTGTTGAGATTTCAATCTGAATTACAGTAAACTTACATCTGAGTTTGGGAGACTTGGCAGGTTTTTTAATATTTAGTCTTCCTATCCAGGAACATGTTATTCTTCCCTGTAAATTTATATAAAATTTGGCTGTCTCTCAGTAAAGTTTTGTAATTTGTTCAAGCAGTACTTTACTGTTTTTTCCCAAGTATTGTTCATGTTACATTGTCACTGTTATTGACTCTTTGGTTTTCTATTGTATTTTCTAGTTGGTTACTCTCAGCATATTAGAAAGCAAGCTATCAGTCTATCCATTCCTTTTGTATCCAGGCTCTTTACTGAACTCTAGTTAATTATAAAATTTTGTATAGAATCTTTTAGACTTATGTCAACATTTCTTATCATAATTGCTAGAATTTCTACATCAATATTAATAGTACTCATGGAGCATGCTTATGCTGTTACTGCTTTAGACTGTAATATATGCAGTGCACGGCTGTTAGAGATGACATTGATTATTTTTCCTTTTTTTATGACAAGGTCTCGCTTTGCAGCTCAGGCTGGCTCTGAGCTCACCATGTAGCACAGGCAAGCCTCAAACTCAGCAATTCTGCCTCTGCCCCCACCCCGAGTGCTGGGATTACAGGCATGAGCCACCACACCCAGTTGACATTGGTTATTTTTATTGATTAACCATAAAGGGCCTATTATTTCCTGCCCAGACTTTTCAAAACTTATGTTTTTGGGCCGGAGGGTTAGCTCAGTGGTTCCGGCGCCTGCCTCGCAAGTGCAAGGTCCGGAGTTCGATCCCCAGTAACCACATATAATGCTGGGCGTGGAGACACGCCCACCAACAATCAACACCGCATACCACAGTGTCTGACGTGGTGGCTCACACCTTTCATCCCAGCACTTGGAAGGCAGAGACAGGAGGATTGCTGAGTTCACGGCAGCTTGCCTGGGCACCATAGTGAGCTCAGGGCCATCCTGAACTACAAAGCGAGACCCTGTCTCAAAAGAAAAAAAAAAAAAAACTTATGTTTTACCTTGTTAGAAATGAGTGCCAAAATTGACCAAATATTTGTTATGAACATTTTTGGCATAGTCAAATTTAGTGTTTTTTTTTTTTTTTTGTCCAATGGACATTATGATGAAAGATTCAGTATATTCCCATAATATCTTTTATTTGGTGATATCAGCATTTAATAGTGTTCATATTCTGTTTGATCTTCAGTTTACCTTTTATTTTCTTCATTTTAAGTGAATAAACTTTAAATTTTCCACTTAGTATGTTAGGGTTTCATTTATATCAAAAAAACATTCCATTATTGTGATTTAATTTTTTTCTTAAAATATTGTTAATTACCTATTTGCCCAAAACAAAGAACATATATGTGTCAACCTAGGAATTTGTACATAGTTACCCAATAAAATGTAAAGCTGGAAGGAAGCTTTTTGTCTGCTTTGTTCACCATTGTGTTCTGTTCATCTAGGACAGGACCTACACTTGGGCTGTGTATTCAGTAAATATTTATTGAATGCTTGTAAAGTGGCAATCTCCACCAACTTTTTTGAGTTTGGAAATTTAGTTCCCGTTTATCTCACATTTTATTCTATATGGATCTTTTAGACCAAAATCACTCTCTCGCTGTCACTCACACACACACACACACACACACAAACACACACCTGCCTACCTACCCTATTAACACTGTTCTGAGTTAAGCATGGTCCCGGAAGCCTATAATTCTAGCACTCAGTAGATCATCCTGTGCTACCCACTGAGTTCAAGACTAGCTTAAGCTACATAGTAAGACTTTGCCTCATTACAATACAAAACAAAATAAAACATGTTCCTTTAGACAATTCAAGGTGTTAGCAAAAAAAATTAAACATGAGACATCCTTAAATTTCCCATTAAAAATAAGAGGTATGAATATGTGATTTTTTTCTATAATTACCAATATTTAAAGGACTGAAAATTTTGGACTCAGAAGATTTTTCAAGTTTTCATTTAAAAGTTTCAATGATAGACACAGGGAACTGTTAAGGTCTTGGTTTGAGATGGACATGCAATTTATTCTCTAATTAAAATGGCTAGGACTAAAAGCAATTTCTCACCAAAGTTCACTGTATTACACATATACTTTAGATTCAAAGGTGATTTAAAATAGATTCTAAATATCTTTCGAAGTAAATCAAGTTCACTTAAAATACCATAAGCAGCTGAATGATGGCTCAGATTACCTACTGTTTTTCCTGTGTGATGCACTGTATAGAACATCAGGAGGAAAGTGGGATAGAAGAACAAAACATTCCACAGATTGATTTGCTCATAGAATTTATTTTACCCCTCTACTTTTTAAAAAAGAAAGTAATTACAGTTTACTAATATTGATTCACATGAAATTAATTTTAAATTATGTGTCCCCAGCAAGGTGGATTATGGTGTCATAGATCAATGAAATATGATATATTTCCCAGATAAATTACACCAATTATTTATTTGACCCTGAGTAATAAGGTACAATTTCAAACATAAGGAAACTGTAATTAAAAATAGAGTAACCAAAATATAAAATAAACCTACAATGCCCTCTGTTGATCAAATATATGACTAGAGAATATGTGATCAGAAAGAAGTACTTCAGCTTGCCATTTTCTTAGTTCATTTTTATTTAAGTTGAATACAGTTTCTCTAAAATGTGTCCTGATTTAGCTTCATGGAATGAACTTAAATTTTTCAATCCACCAGATAAAATTATGCAAGTTAAAAGGAAATTATCAAATATGCATGGTTAACGCAGTACCTCTGACTGCACAGTTTTGAGAAGGCATTATTTTCCATGGCCTCATTCTGGAAGCACAACAGTAAGGGGGAAAGAAAGCCATTTTTAGACAATCTTAATTAAAGCAAGGCAAAAAGGTGGTGCCATAAACACAACAGACCGCTACTTTTGTCATTTCTTTACTCTGCAAATATCAACGGAAATCCCCATGAATAAGTTTATTGGTAGTTAATAGGCGCAGGAGTAGTTGAAACTGAGACAAAATGTAAATCCCCTTTTATAGACGTTGCAAAATTTGACAGCTATCCCCATGATCCCTCCTCTGTCTGTCCTCCTTTGCAACACAACTATATTTCTCCTGCATATTGGTCTATGAGAATAAGATATTTTAGCCCCCTTTGCAGCAAGGATTGGTTATATAGGTATATTCTGGTCAACAAATGAAAATATAATAAAATGAATATTTTGAAAATATCTTTAAAGGAGAAGAGACGTGACCTTCTTCATCTTCTAATGGATTAATAACTGAGAGCATTTTAGCAACCTTCTTGGACCACGTGGTGGAAGATGTGTGTTGAAGATGACAAAGAAGCAAACCTGAATTTCGGAAAAGAACGGACTCTCCCTTCCCTGTGCTGGATTGTCTACCTGCGAATCAACTATTTTTGTTTCCTTGAGTTATTGCTAGTTTGTATCTCTGCTACAGCTCAATATTAAGCTCAATTAAAAAAGAAGTAATAATTATGGGCTTTGTCGGTCATTGTTGTCCCGTGGGGTCGTGCCAGAGGGGGGGAAGCATTACCTGCAGTATTTTGCCCCACGTCTGGGCGCCAGTTGTCCTCCGGTCGCTGGTTGGTTACTGTGCCGTCTCCGCTGTCCAACGACTTCGGGAGGGTGAGCAGGGACGCAGAATCACAACTCCCAGGCTCTGTGTTGGCCGAGAAGCTTCCCTTTTTTTTTTTAAATTATGGATGTTACAGGCATTTATATAGAATGGCCTGGGATGTAATTGGACGAGAGGGTGGGAGCACTGCTCGAGGCGGGATGTGATTGGGTGCAAGGGCAGACGTAGCATTTAACAATGTATAATTGATCTTCATCATCTGCTTCACCTGCATCACCTGTATCACCTGCAGCATGTGCATCACCTGCCTCACCTGCGTCATCTGCATCACCTGCGTCGCTGTGGCTTCTAAAAGGGTCAATGTATCTATTCATCTGCCAGGAGAAAGAGGAGAAGAAGTGGAAGCACCTGGGGAAAGGTTTGGCCACAAACA
Organism: Thryonomys swinderianus; assembly: GCA_004025085.1. Classification (NCBI taxonomy): domain Eukaryota; kingdom Metazoa; phylum Chordata; class Mammalia; order Rodentia; family Thryonomyidae; genus Thryonomys; species Thryonomys swinderianus. The sequence goes on from PVIC010002195.1 coordinate 6,074, forward strand.
ATGAAATAACAGCTTTCAAAGGAGCTATGTCTACAGTGCTCTCAAACTATTAGCATATATGTAGCTAATAGAACAACTAACAAAGATTACTTGCTATTTCCTGTATCTGGAAAATTAAAATGTACAAAGAAGGAAAAAATGATATCAGCAAGCATTATGATGATATTAAATTTTCTTTTACAAGTATTTATATAACCTTTACTGAATTACTCAAATACATGTTTTAGGTTTTCATTAAGTGTTTTAAAGATATGTTGCAAAAATATTAGCATAAATGTTATTACCATTGAATAAGACAAGTTAGACATATTGGGGACCACTTACATTGCCTTACTTCTGCAAGTTGATTATGGGTTATTTTATATACAAAAGATTATTTTAAAGACACTGAAGTTCTCATTCTACAAACTATAATGTGCTCCATTAAACTCAGGAGGAAATAGGTCTGCGTCTTTCCAGATATCAGGAGCTACACTTGGGGCCGAAGATGCATACTATTCTTTATAGGTATGTTTAAGTATATGATAGTGTAGCCAAGAGAAATACTCAAGCAATGAAAAAAATCTCTCTACTGGTTCTCATTTTGGCAACACATATACTAAAACAGAAATGATACAGAGAAGATTAGCACAGCCTCTGTGCAAGTATGACCCAGAAATTCATGAAGAGTTCTATATTTTATAATTGTAGTGTCAAGTTGGTGGCACACAAAACTGTGGGTACCAGAGGAATTTCATTTCATTTTTCTCTTTTGTTGCATTTTCATTTATCTCTCTGATTTGTTTGTTTGGTTGGTTGGTTGTTGTTTTTTTAACTTTTATTGTTTCTTTTATTTCGTTCATCTTTTATCTCTATTTCCTCAACTATATTTTTTGATTCTTTGATCTTGTCATGTGAATGAACATTATTTTTAGTCTTTCTGATTTGTTTCAATATTTTTTTGCTCTGTTCTTCATTCTTTCTACCCTACCCTCTTCTCTTGTTTCTCAAAGTTTGAGTGATCATTCTTTGTCTTTCAATCTTGTTTCTATAATAGTTCTCTTCATTTATCTCTGTTTTGTCCTCTATCCCCCTTAGATTTCTTTCCCTCCCACAGGGTAAAATCACTCTAAGGGGAAACTTCACGCATGCAATGTTTCTGGTTTATCTTGGATTTTGTTGTATAAGTGTAGACCTTGCTTCCATGGTTAAGGGTACCTAATTAACAAAAACCACAGTTTTTTTTCCATTTCTAGACTATGCTTGATGTTATTTTCATTGCAAATTTCATTATTTTAACCAGGATACCATAAATGTTTTGTTATTTGTTGTCTCTTGGATTATAACAAAGTGATAAACATCATCATAGTCCATACCAAAGTTACTGGGTTCTGAGACAAGTAGCAACTTCTCATCTCTAATAGAATCTTGGGGGAGATATGAAGACCAAGAGCCACCTGTGCCTAGAAGACATTTCTGAAGGGGATACATTTCCCAAGGAAGCCTTTATACTAGTGATAAAACTATCTACCATAAAAAAAATTTAAAAGTAACAAAACAGAAAGCAAATTAAAAATTTAAAAATGTCAAGACAGAAGCAAAGTTCAATCCATATCTCCAGTCCATTTAGAACAAACCCAGGGGACAATGAAATAAAGGAAATCAGAAGCCACATACATGAATTTTCTGAAATAATAACAGTAGAAGTAAAAAAAAAACGATGCATGAGGTGATACATAAAATCAGATCAAATTAATTTCTCAGGTAAAACAAAAGATAATGATAGCAGTGAAAGATTTACTCCGTCAATACATCACAGACTCAGATAAAAGTGAGAAGAGCTTAAGAGAAGTACAGAAACCATAAGTATTCAATGTAGGAAAGAAATGCAATTAATTAAATAAATTCAAACAGATACTCAGGAAATTAAAATCTCCCCTGAAAGTATGCATAATCATTTCAACAAGGTGAGGAAGGAATATCAGATCTAGAAGAGAGGATTGAAGACAATGACCAAGAAAAGAAATATTTCTTAAAAATAGCAAGGAACCATAAAGAATCATACCAACAATTGCAAGATGATGTAAAGAAGAAAAAGATTAGGTTGATCTGAGTCAATGAAAAAAGAATTTGATATACAAATGATTGAGCTATATAGAGCTACAAAAACCCATGACCAAATAAATCTAAACAAAGGCATATAATAATTAAGATTCTTAATGTATCATATTTATTCCTTCCCCTCATCACATTGACACAGAAAGAAAATAAAAGAGCATGTATAAAGGGGGTGAGGAGGTGTGGGTGGGTAGGGATATGGGAAAAAATGAGAATTAACTTGTGTCATATACTGGTACAAATTCCCCAATGTTATACATGATTTTGAGATGTATATAAATTGTACCAATAAAGAATTCAATTAAAAAAAGATTCTTAATGTGATGGTTAAACAAAAGGAAACAAAGCTTATGTATACAGGGGTGGGGTCTTGTAGGGTGGGTAGGGGAAGGGAAAAATGAGAAATGGTTTCATATACTGGTACAAATTCTCAATGTTGAGTGTGATCATGATGTGTGTATATATAATGTACTGATAAAGATTCAAATTTTAAAAAATAAAAATAATAATTGTGATTCCAGAAATTCAGCACAAGAACTGAATATTAGATGCTGTTAGAGAAAAGAAAGAAATCTATAAAAGAAAGACCATTAGAATTACAACGGGCTTCGTGACACACACTCTTCAGAAAAAGAAAGCTTGGAGAGAAAGATTCCAAACACACAAATAAAATAATCTCTAACCAGATTGATGTACTCTGCAAGACTGTCTTTCAAAATCAGTGGAGAAATAAAATACTTCAGTGACAAAGAACAACTGAAGAAATTCATGAGCAAAAAATCACCTTTACAAAATATTCCAAAGGGCATTTTAGAAAGAGATAATGAATGCCATGATTCTAAGAATACCAATAGAATGAAGTGCACAGGCAGTTAAACAGAGGGGAAAAACAGGGATGCAACAAAAGGAAAACAATAGGATAAAGATAACCGAATGCATATCAGTTATCACCATCAGTGTAAATTGTCCCAATTCACTGATTTAAAGAAACAGACTGGAAGAATGGATCAAGAAACAAGATTTAACAATCTGCTACATACATAAAACACATTTAACTCAAAAATGAATTCATAGACAAAGTGACAGGATGGGAAAAAACCTACAGACAACAAAACCCTGGAAAAATGCAGGGATAGCTAATTTTTTGCAAAGTGAACTTCAAGGCAAGAGTAATCAAGAGAGACAAAGAAGGTCAGTATGTACTTGTAAAGAAAAAAGTCCAAGAGGAAGTGATAATGATTAAAGTCTGTTTGTCCCAAATATCAATACATCCAATTATATAAAACAAATAATAACAGATAAAAAATCAAATAATCACTAATAGAACTGTAATGGTGGACCTCAGTACTTGACTGTCATAAACAGACATATAAATTAGACAAAAAGTCAACCAAGAAATATCAGAACTGAGCCAAACCTGTGTACAAATGGACTTAGTTGATGTCTACCATGATTACCCTACATCAGAATATATATTCCTCTCAGGTACACACTCAACTTTATCCAAAATAGACCTTGGAAGTATTCCAGTTCCTCACAGATATGTAATTATAAGAAGTAAATGACTTAAGAATCTGATATTTTCAATTTATATTGTTATGACCAGCTTGACAGATGTATGTTTGACAAATACAGTTTGCTGTTTGTAGTGATTACCATAATGTTAACAATTTTTCTTCATACATAGTTCCTAATTGTGGGAAGAAGTTAGGACACTTGCCTGGTAAATTCTAAAGAATAACCTGATATTATTTAAATATTATTATGATAAATATTATTAGCCATAATCACAATACTGGGCAGTATCTTCTCAGGATTTATCTTATAACTGAAAGCTTTTACCCTTTTTTTTTTTTTTCTTTTTGGAGACAGGGTCTCACTTTGTAGTTCAGGCTGGCCCTGAGCTCACTATGGTGCCCAGACAAGCTGCCACGAACTCAGCAATCCTCCTGTCTCTGCCTCCCGAGTGCTGGGATTACAGGCGTGAGCCACCACGCCCGGCATTGTGGTATGTGGTGTTGATTGTTGGTGGGCGTGTCTCCACGCCCAGCTTTATATGTGGCTACCGGGGATCGAACTCCGGACCTTGCGCTTGCGAGGCAGGCGCCGGAACCACTGAGCTAACCCTCCAGCCCAAGCTTTTACCCTTTAATCAATATCTTTCCATTTCCTTCAACTCTCAAGCCTGGTAAACATTCCTCTAAGCTATTCCTATGAGTTTAACAATTTTAGATTCTACATGTATGGGTTATATAGATATGAATGTATACATTTATTTTATCTTTTGATAACTAATAAAATTAGCTCTATATACTGGTTATTATGAGTAGGGCTGCAATTAACATAGGGATTCAGGTAACCTTTTCAGACACTAATTATATTACTTTTTGATGAATATTAATCAGAAATGAGATTGCAATATATCTAGTTTTGATTATTTGAGGAACGTCCATAATGTTTTACATAATGGCTATGTTATTTTACATTATCAATAGTGTACAAGGACTTGCTTTATTTCAATCCTCAGCAACATTCTTTGGTTATGTATTTTTTTTTGAGACAGGGTTGGTTATGTATTTTTATAACAGTCACTCTAACATATGTGAAATGACAGGCTGTGATTCTGATTTGCATTTCCCTGATAATTAGTTACGTGGGACAGCTTTTTATATATACCTATTGAATGTTTGTGTATCTTTTTTGAAAACATATCTATTTATGTCCTTTCACTGGGTTGTTTGAAATCTAGTTGCATGTGTTGCAAGAACCTGTCTCAAAATAATAATAATAATAATAATAATAATAATAATAATAATAATAATGAGTTGATCATATATCCATTAGTTTACCTCAAGGTTGTAAATTCTGTTCCATTCACCCGTGTGTTTTTTCATATCAGTATCATACGCTTTGCTTCTTTAACTATATTTTTATCAACAAGTTTGAAATCAGCAAGTGTGGTACCCACTTTTTTTTTTTTTTGACAGGGTCTCGCTTTGTAATTCAGGCTGGCTCTGAGCTCACTATGTAGCCCAGGCAAGCCTCGAACTCAGCAATCCTCCTGTCCTACTGCCTCTGCCTGACGAGTGCTGAGATTACAGGCATGATCTACCACGCCTGACTTTTATTTTTCCTTTTTCAATAACGTTATGAGTATTCGGGCTTGTTTTGTTTTACCACATGAACTTTAGGATCTTTAAAAAATTTTTTGTGTGAAAATTTTTCTTGGATTTTTTGTAGGGATTTCATTGACTTTATAGGTTTTGGTTTTTTTGTTTTTGTTTTTGTTTTTTTAGTACGGGCATTTCAACAATAGTAAATCTTTCAATACACGACCAAGTGATATCTTGCCAATTCTGTGTTCTCTGTAATTTCTTTCAACAATATGTTACAGTTTTCTGTGTAAACATCTTTCTCTTCCTTCATTAAATTTATCCCTAAATATCTTAGTCTAGTACTGACATTACCCAAAAAAGATTTTTTTCTTAAGTTTTTAAAATAGGTCATAAATAGGTTCTAGGGTTTCCATATATAAAATGATGCTACCTATATATTATATTATTTTAGTACATTTTCTATATATATTATGATCCATTCAATATTGAGGGTTTGTACCAGTACATTACATATGTACATATAAAACGTACTAATAAAAACTGTGTTAACAATATGGCTGATATTGTGAAATAGTAAATATTCAGAGGGAAATGGGGTTTAGGGGTAAATAATGAGGGGAAAGAAAAAAAGATGGTTAAAAAAAGAAAACAAAGCTTTTGTATAAAGGGGTGGGGTGCTATGGTAGGTAGGGGAAGGGGAAAAATGAGAAGTTATGTCATATACTGGTACAAATTCCCAATGTAGAGTGTAATTCTGATGTGTATATATAATGTACCAATAAATTAAATTAAATTTTAAAAATACAATATGGTAAAAAAAATTATGCTATCTGAAAAGAGCAAAAATTTAACTTCTTTCATTCTGTTTAGGAGGTCATTTACTTTTATTGGCTACAATTCCAGTACTACGTTGAAAAAAATTGCAAGAGCAAGTACCTTTGTCTTGTGTTTGATGTTAAAGTGAAAGCTTTCAGCTTTAGACTGGTTGAGTGTGACATAGCTGCGGATTTGTCTGTAGGACCTTGATTGTATAATCTGCATCCCTCTTGCACTTTGCTGCCTTGCTTACAATACTCAGTCATTCCTATTTGATCTAAATGGCAGAAACCCTAGGGTTGTCAATGCTACAACCTTTAATGAGTCTAACTCCCACCAGTATACTCCATATTATCACATTATTTCTGAAAGATTTAAAATTTGTGATTTTTATGATAAATTAAATGTCTATTAAGATTCAGCAAATCTATAGTGCTTCTAATGTTATGTTTTCAGATATTATCATAGTTTCTTGATGCAGCAAAAATAATGAGATAGACACTCATGCAAGCATATGTTCCATTAGAGAACAAGAAGAAACTCATCATAAGAAAATGAGACCTGGATGATGCCTCTCACGTGCTTTGTTTTGTATTTACAAAGGAAGACTTTTCCTATATATAAAAAGAGAAAAAGACATCACCTATATCCCATTGCTTCATATAGAAACAGATATGTGAGAAACATTTTATAGTATAAACCAAGACTTCTAGGTAAAAAATGAACCTACAATTTGAAATAGTATAGTAAATAAAATCTGTAAGATGAGGGGAAAAGTAAATATGATAAAAATGTCTATTAAATGAAATAGTCATGATTTATACTAATATATGAAAAATAATTGAGGCATCATAAGTATGTAAGTACATTCTTTTAATGACAAATGCATGAAATCTAAAAGATTTATAGCTAATATTTTAAAACAGCAATAAAAATAAATATCAGAAGCAATTTTTCACAAAATAATTAACTAAAAGACTTTCATGGGATAATTGATTGTATTCTTCAAGTGAAAAAATGTTACACAATACTTCATGATAACAGAGAAATGTTTTCTGATTACAGAATGTTTTGGACTTTGAATAGAACAAAATCCATGTTCTGGTTTTATTTCTGTGTGTTATTCAAGTAATTTCCAGTTAACACTGATAAGATTCACTCGTTCTAACCTTACAGAAAACAGAAACACATACATACACAAACTCCACCATTCAAGTCTTGTTTTTCCTTACTGATTTCTTCTTTCTTATTTTTATTTTTTTAATTTGAATCTTTATTGGTACATTATATATACCATCACAATCACTCTCGACATTGAGAATTTGTACCAGTATACGACAAGATTTAATTCTCAGTTTTCTCCTCCCCTACCTACCCTACAACCCCCACCCCTATATACATAGGTTTTGTTTCCTTTTCTTTTTAAACCATCACATTTTTTAATGAGGGGGAAATTTAAAAATGTCATGGTAAAAACATGTAATACTGATTTCTAATGAGTTTAGTACATGTATCTCTTTCAACAAAAATAGACTCAATATTAAAAGTGCCTGTAGTACGATTGTTGTGAGGATTGTATGAGGCAATGTCCTCGAATTATTTTAAATTTTAAAATAAGAACAGATGTATGTAATTATTCCAAGTATTAGAATAAATTCCGTAATAGTAATGGGAATGTGATGAAGTAGGAACTTCTCTGACAATAATTTATACTTAGTAACTACGTTTTACTGTGCATTTCTATCTGGATTTGGAATTGTTTTTGAAATGGAACGGTTGCAACAAAGACAGCCGTAGCTTTTAAAAAGTAAAAACGGGCAAGGAGCACTTTTTTAGATCACATATTTAGGCAGCCTGTTTACAGCCTATACTTCTATAGTATTTCGGCTCTTGAGAATGCTGACTTCCTTCAGCGTCTCCTATCTCTCCTCTTAAAGGATCTGACCCAAGTAACCAGGTGGGCGGTTACTAAGGACAACCGGGGCTCCTGTGTCTGACCTCACCAGTTGGGACACAGCGCCCTACCTCGCAATGCAGTTTTGAGGTCACACACTGTCTCCTCTATATAAAGTCCGGCTCCTCCATCCAATCCCCGTTGCACCAAGTATCGACGGGTGCCCAGTGCACCGACCCGTGCCTTCCACACCCTGTGCAGCTAAGCTGCCCCTACTTCCAAATTTCAAGCTCAGAACCTCTGTCCTAAGAAAATAGAAGCCTGAAGAGGAAGGAACAAGGCATCTTTCTGATCCTTGTGGGCGGAGTGGTGTTCACCTTCATATGTATCTTCTGGAAAACCCGATTTCAGACAAAGGTAAGGGAAGTGAGAATTACACGAAGCTCGAGGAATACACACACTGTGGAGTGAGTCTATAGGATAATGGAAAAATAGTGAAGTAAAAATCTTATCTTATTCTCTTGAAAGAGCCCCATACTCCAACTGCTGTATTTCCCTTTTAGGTCCTCATTTTCACCAGCGATCTCAGGGTCATCTCTTGTAAAATAGGCCCAAGTCACTAAGTTATATGGACAGGTTTTTGTCCCACCAAAGCAAAAAGTGTGGCCAAAGGTACCCACTGCCCACCACCACGTCCCCTTCTAAGACTCTGTATCTGCTTTCTCCTTTCACTTCTGTTCCACCCACAGTCCGGTTTGGTTTCCTATCATCATAATAGTGAGAGCTTTCTGGGTACAGCATTCACAAGTATTTCATGTCCAAATGTATGTTCCCTGGTATTGTTTTCATCTGTATGTGAAATTCTATTAAATAAGGGTTAGCGGCAGGGTTCCTATGTAGAAGTACTGGACTGCTGAAACATGAAAGCAAATGATGTGGCCCTTCGGTACTACGTGGCTACTTTCATGTGTTTCTTTTCTCAGTCTCGAGTCTTGGTAGAGCACACTACTGGATCAGCGTAGTTACTCACACTCTTAATCTCTAGTTCTTAGAAAAAATCAATCCATCTTGTAACCAAGGGATTATTTAGTAGTATTTGTAATTCACTCAACTCAATGAACTATATATGTATAATTTTATTTATAGGAAAACACTGGTAAAACATCACCAAATCTGACTGGTTTTGCCCCAGTAAGAGCAACTTCTACTTGGTCAACAGCTGCTCTGGCTCCTGAAAAAACTTCATCCATTTGGTTACCTAGGCACAGTACTGCTAACCTTTCAGTTGACCATCTTTCTCAGGATATCTTACACAATTTCCCTCACTCAGTAGCCATGAAAAAGCTCATATTGTTAAACCTCAAGATCATAGAGTACAAGCTGGTTGAATTAGAGCATTTCCTCATTATCAAGGGCTTTAGTAATTCAAGGGAAAGCCACTGAACAATTTACAAGATGAAATGTTGTTACAGAGCATCAATAAAGGTAATATGAATCGCTTCAGTTGAATATGTGTTGAGGGTGAGTGAATTGTTATTTAATAGGGGAGTGGATGCCAAGTCAAATACAAAAATCAGACATTTATCAATTTTCTTATATTTTATTTAAATAATTGATTACCCGCTGTTCTAGTATATATTTTACTGGGGAAGGAACAGAAAATACATAAAAGAAAATCAGTTCAAGGTGGAGTTTTTTTACAATATGCTACAATAAAAAATGTAATTATGTAGTAATTATAATTTCATTCAAGTGAAAAACAGTTTTGTTAATGGTTTACAATATAGTACTGTGATCGTCCAAGTCTGCAGTAAAGTAAGTGGGATTTTGGGGAACTGTTTTCTGTTACACAAAACATTGCTTCTTGCCACTGTCGAATCTGCATAACAATTATAAGGGAAGCCTACAACATATCAAGCACTACATGAAGATTTTGTTGTTCACACTTGTGAGAATAGCGACACAAACCCTTAATTATTCTTTGTGGTCAGCTTTTGAAAAGCTTCTTCATTATATAACCTCTCTCCCAACTCAATACTCTTTCGTTTCAAACGTCCCCACATCCTTCCTGTGGTTAAAGTCACCTATCCTGTACTTTTTTACTTAAGGAAAAATTCAATTCTCAAATAGCACCAAAATATAGTGATAGGATGCATATAATTGCAAAGTAGGTTAAAGCTAGAAAAAAAATCTAATCTCTAGTCAATCATCACTTTCAAATAATATTTTATTAAGTCCAATATGACTAAGGAATTAGTCTCTTGAAGTTCATGAACAATATTTGATCTAGCCTAAAATAAAACCTTCAGATTATCAAACATGAGTTTATCTCATGCATAAATGCATGTCACATTTATGTATGTTGATGCTTCCTCCTTTCCAAATAAATTAAATAAATGTCTTAAACTTTATTCCTTTAATTTCTGATCAAGAGAAAGAGAAAAAAAATTAAATATATAAGAAAAATTATTCCTTATATTTTCATTTGCCAAGCACAAAAGGCCAGTGGTAATATACACCATTCTTAATTTTGTTTTTGATACAAGGGATCAAACTCATAACCTTGAGCTTGCAAGGCAGAAAACAGCACCACTGAGCTAAATCCCCAGCCTCTTATGTTTTTGAGCTACAGATGTATTTGGCATTGCCATTGAACTATTTTCTCTCTCTGTAAAAATACATACACACAAAGAAAATTCTATGTGTAATTTCAGTATTGTAATTCCCAGAAGCCTAGGTTAAGAATTGCTAAAATGTCCCTTATATACTTACAAAATGTTTATCATCATATATATGATGTTTGAACCAATTGTCAACGATATACAATTAAATATTAACCTATTAATGATATACTATCATTTGTAAGGAAACTAGGTCATAAGACTATTTTTGAAAACTCTAGCAAGTTTATTTTTTATTAGTATGTAAATAAGTTATCACCCATAAGCAATAACATATAGACAAAATCATTTTTCTTAATCTGTCATTTATATATCATTATAATGTACATGATCAAATGAGAATGATTTCTCATTAATATTTTAGTTGTATACGTGTGAAATTAAAACTAAAATTTATAGAATATAATGAAGTACTCTTGATTTTGTGAAACACAATAGAAATTAATTGCATAATACCATTCTTCAACATAACCTAAGGAAGGAAGGCAGCAATATAAAAAAAGAAGTATTCAAAACTTCTGTATTGCAATTTCTAGGTGTAATTCTTAAAGGATCCTTATTTATTTTCTGATTTGTCTTTGTAAATAAAAAATGTAACTATTAAGTTTGTCAAAAAGGCGCCTACCTATTAAGTTCACATAGAAATATGAGTCATCAATGCATGAAATTTTTAGACATTTTTGTCAATAGTTTTAACCACATCACTCATACAGTCCATTTATTACCATAAATATGACGTTTCTAAGTCACTAAAAACTTGTGTTTGTAATATTTTCTTTTAGATATACTTATTCATTTTCTTTAAGCTTGTGAAAGAGAAAGACTATTCATTAAGATGGAATCAAATAATATTTTTAAAGTTGCATAATAAAAATGTGACAACTTTCTAAATAATCAACATAGATTTCAGTACATTGGAAAAAACATGGTAATATTTAAAATTTCATTTTGAAATAGTTATATAGATAATTTTAAAATATAAGAACATTACTAAACATTAATAGATTCACATTCTGTATTACATTCCTCTTCAAGTGGGAAAAAACATTTGTCACCATATTGTGGATAGAGGATGTTTCTTTTTCTATTTAACATAAAAATAAATTAAAAATTCCATCATTCTAAAAAAATCACATTATGAAACAACCATATATTTTTAAAAATTATATTTCATTCAGATTTTCTTGTTCCACTTATGGTAGGTATTTCTTGATCAATCTCTCTTCTAGGTCCTGCCATGCTTTTATATCTCTCCCCACGATGTTTTTCCAGGTACGGACCCCAGTTAGAAGCTGGTTTAATGCAACTTATGATGCGCTGAAGTACAAAAAGAAATTGTTTTCTAAAAATTTAAGAATCTATAAACATGCCAATATTAACCTGTACTCTCATTTTAAAGTTTTAAGTTTGTTTTTTAACAACAATGAATTGAGAATCACAGAAAAGTGAAAAGTGATAGTTTAAATTCTTAGTAAGGCACAGCCTACTAAGATGAAATTGTTATTAACTAATTCTCAGTAGAATTTTACTATTATCATATCACAATAGCTGTGAATGTAAATAATTCCAGAAGCCGTGTGAGCCCATTAGAGTAACAGTGCCCTTATAGGTACCTTCACTGTATTCTCAGATATTTAAAGGGAAGGGAAGGTGAGAATTTAAAGTAGGGTGTAGTGTCAGGGATTTAGCTCAAGTTGTACTGCGCCTACCTTGCAAGCACAAGGGTCTGAGTCTGATCACTGATACCACAAAACAAAAATTAAAAAAATAAAAAAGTAAACTGTGGAGTGAGATGTGTTTCTGGAACCAAGAAAAAGGAGATTTACTGTCATATCACTGATTTAAACCCACTCTCAGATGGGCTTGGGAATCTATTTTAATAAAAGCCTCCTGAACTGGCCTTGTCATATTTCTAGTAAGACGTCATAATCAGCTTTACCTGTCTAGGCCTCCATGGAAGAAAGATGGTTACAATTTATCTAGATCATTCCAATCTAAACACACTATTATGACTGTATTAAACACACCATTAGGATGTGTATTATCATCAGATGAGGCATTAAAAGTAGAGACTAGATATAAAAAGTGAATGACTCATTTGCTTTGTGACATTTTCAAGGACAACTAAGTAGAAATACAAAGACATAACTGTTAAACACTAAGCACTATGAGAGAGTCCAAAGATATAGCAATAAGCAAGACTAGACTCCTTGCACAGGAACATAAAGTACAGTACAGGGTGATACATAAATACACATAGATAGTGATGTTAACCATTGGTAACAGGTGCTTATATCCACTATAGAAGTTGTCAGACAAAGGAATAATTTGATTAATTTGATTGCATATAACCTCATGCTACTGCCATGTAAACAAATGTATCTTCATTTTTACAAAAAGCACTTCACTAAACTATTAAAAATTTTAATTTGCTTACTTGACAGATAGTTCCTCTGGCTTGAATTATCTTTGTGGCAGCCACAACTGGAATCCATATGATACAGAAAATAATCATACACCAACCTACTGCAACAGCCCAGTCAGGGTATGGAATTCCACCATACAGAGGATTGTGAAATTTCACCAATGACCAGATTAAAATTGCCTGTGAAAGTAAAATATGAAAAGACAAACCCAAAGATTAAATGTCACAAATGTTTAACAAATTGATTCCATTCCTGAGAAGTAATTTCTTAAAACAATTAAAATGAAAATACAAAAACTAAAATGATCAGATAACACCAGAAGCTAGCAAGATGAAATGAACCCCAGGTGTTTTTTCTTTCAGTAAATACTGCCAAAATTAATACCTTTATATATTTTCCTTTTCCACATTTTCTTCCTATTTCCTATTACCTGTCATAACTTTTGGCATTCATTTACACCTTCAGTTTTTCATACTAGAGAAAAGATAAGGTATTTACATGTCCGTGTCCTATTTATGTCATTTATGAGTATGTCCTTGAGGTACATCCATTTGAATATAAATGGCTCAAAGTTATCATTTTATGGCTGAGTAATGCTTCATTTTCTTTAAAAAAAAAAAACACATCTTCTTTATCCAGTCCCCCACTGTGTGTCTTAATTAAAATCTCCTCATCCCTCCTCAACCCCCAGTAACCCCTTCATTCTGCTCTCAAGTTTTATGAGATCAAATTGTTAGATTCTACATGAGTGAGACCATGTAATACTTGT
>PVIC010002195.1:19972-80651 GCA_004025085.1 Thryonomys swinderianus
ACGGGGGGGGGGGTGGCTAGAGATTTAGCTCAGTGGTTCTGGCGCCTGCCTCGCAAGCGCAAGGCCCTGAGTTTGAGCCCAGTAACCACATACAATGCTGGGAGTGGGGACTCACGCCCACCAGTCATCAATACCACATACCACAGTGCTGGGCATGGTGGCTCACGCCTGTAATCCCAGCACTCGGGAGGCAGAGGCAGGAGGATTGCTGAGTTCCAGGCTTGCCTAGGCTACCTAGTGAGCTCAGGGCCAGCCTGAACTACAAAGCGAGACCCTGTTTAAAAAAAAAATGTCAACTAGGATAGCCATTATAGAAACAGCCAGTATGGAAATTCTTCAAATAATCAAAAATAGAATTATTGTATGATCCAAGAACCCCATCAATGAGTATATATCCACTGGAAATGGCCTTACATTTATATTAAAACATTTTATTTTATGCCAAAAAGAAATATCCTCCATATATATTAATTCTACAAGAATGTGAAAGTGTTTTCTCCCTGGACATGTTTGTCTTCTTCCTTAGCAATTGCCTCTATTTTTTTCACTCCTCAGAGCCCCTCTCAGCACTTCAAAGCCCACATGGATTTTACATACACTTGTGGAATGTCTCTACAAAAACACACTTCACTTCCAGCCTCTTATTGAGAAAAAAGTAAGTGCAAGTAACACAACAAAATATGAACCTCAAAAAGCAAATCACTTTAAATTCAGGTTATAAAAATGTTTTTTAAGAAACATAATAGACGTATTGAGATGGTAAAACTAACAAAATCTTCTAAGTAAAATAAAACAAAAATCTCAAAATCCCCTATTAATGTATCTAAATTCAGCTGTCTTTGCTTCAACAAAAAAAAAAGAGAAAACAATGGGGTCTAATCCTTTATAAAAGATATTCAAGTACAATTTTAGAACTGAATGGATTAACTCCATTACAATCATCTACTTAGCGTAACAAGTATATTTTACAATTTCCAGTCATACGTAATTATGAGAAAATAAATCTAATATACATACTTTTATACAAAATAGTTGGCATTGTGTGTTATTTAGTATTTAAAACTTTTGCACTTAAAGTAAATACAAATTTCAGACCTATGAAATTAATGGAAACTAGCTTGTTAAGAAGTCTAGTGGGATCCTGTAGGATAAGGAGCTTACTTTATTATACAGATGTGTCAAATGAAAATAACAGTTTATGTTGCAACTGAAAACATTTAGTAAGAATATAGAAAATATACATATTTTAATTAATCACATCCAGACCCAAACTATTCATTATTTAAAGTAAATATCATAATTCTGAAAACATACATAAAACTTAACACCCAGAAAAAGCAATCAACTACAATATTCTGATGTGACTCAAACCCTGAGCCAAATTACTTAATGGTTTCTTCTAAGAAAACCTTTGAAACATGGAAAATAGCTATGAAACTCTGCCACAACCTCAGCCCCACGTTAACTCTGTTCCACAGTGATTTCCCATCGTGTGCTTTTCCTCAGCTATTAAATCGTGTCAGTCGTTGTCGTTATTATTACTAAACCACAGCCTCTGTTGACACCTCTGAGTTTCTTGCACTGATTGCAGAAACTAAATACAACCTCAATAAATGGGAAAAATACCCATTAAAATCTGAATGTTGTCTCTTCATGATCAGTGTATTAGAAATGAATTCCTTAAAGGTTATTTAGGCCTTATGTGTCCTTGTACTTTCTGGAAATGGAAGACAGATTAAGAACACAATAGAGGTTGAACAGATTCATGATTTCTTTTTAACTTATCCTGATGATAAATTTTAACTTATTTGTTCCTGTTTGAATCCATAAGAGGCTTTTTATTTTCAAAATCTTTAAATTCATTGCCTGAAAAATGATATTGCAAAGACATTTTTACTTAGGCACTGTGGGTGCAACAGCCATAAATACTGCAAATTTTGAGAATCATTCATTTATAATGTTAGTTTTTCTTATTGTCCTCAATGTGAATTATTCTCCAAACTTGTCTTAAAAACATCTAAATGAATAGATTATTGATAAATTAATGATATATTATTAACTTACAATCAACAGGATGGGTGTAATGGCAAACCAACAAACTCTCCACCATAACCAGAATATCCACTTCTTTGCTCCAATCATCATTTCAATATCTTCAATAAATCTGTTCCCTCCTAAAGAAAACAGCAGTAATAGTAAAGCTCATAGTTTGTTTCGAATGCTCATTGTCACTCAATGAGTGACACTTATGTTTCTATATCTAAACACGTTCTTAACCATAATGAAGCATATACTTTTAATTAATTTTCTTCATGTTTTTAAAATATACTTTAATATTATAGTATTATAATTACTGATAATACAATCACTGATAATACAAAACCAAAATATTGCAATAAAACTTATCTAATTATTATTTACCATAAATCCAGATGATCCCCATTATTTCTAGTATAGCTGAAATCAAAATGGCCCATCCAGCACAGAAGTGGTCAATCAGATTAACCCAGTAAATTCCAGCCTACCAAAAAAAATTGATTATTTCTAAATATATTTTAATTCTTATGTCTGATAAACTGTTCAAATAGAATAAGTTAATTTCAATTTAATACATTCCCCACAGTTTCAATTCTGTTACAATGTGAAAGGGTATTTTACATATTGAGTGCCTTGCATGCTAGTGAGTCACTTACAATAGCTGATTATCAAAAGGGTGTCTGTATGTTCTGTAGTGGCTTATGATATTTAAAGTCCCTAATCCCGCTGTGTTTTTGGAAATTGCTATTACTGGACAACTTCTACAAAATATACTTACTAATAAAGTCACAAAGAGAGAAAATGGATTAAAGCCTAGAAAACCTGATCCAAATAAAACATGGACTTTTCACTAAACTTTCTCTTAAGTCTTGTTTTCTTTAGATTCTAAAGTATTTTCTGGCTAGCAATTTGTCTATGAAAAGAAAAAGTGGTGAGATACCTGAGTCACACAGACGAGACCAAGGAGGAACAAAACCAAGCAGCAGCCTAAAGTTATGGGAATCCTCAGTCTCTTCATTATTTTGGGAAATAAATCTTGAATTGTTGTTGTAATAGTTTCTTCAGAGGAAAAAAAGGGCATGTTACATGTCTCCTTAATTAAATTAATGGCAGAATTCAACTTTCAACTTCTATTAATCAATATACAAATATATGTAGAAAGTATACTCTGGGCCCTGCCTTAATGCCCTTCCATAGTGCCATTTCTCTTAGCAACAACCATGTGTTGATTTCACTGAAAATCAAAAGCAGCTCTATTTGTTGTTTTAAATCTGTTTTATAAAGATTTTTACTAGTTGTAACTGTAAGGTAACCAGTCCCCAGGCGTTGAACTAGTTTGAAAAAGAGTTATGGGGAAAGAAGATTTCTGATAGAACTTACATCAGGTGACTATTTTAGTAATTGGCATGTAAAAAGGAGGGCAGGAGAATGGGAAAAAAATGAGAATCAAAATGTATCATTTATAGGTATAAATTCTCGATGTTAATGCCAGGCATGATGGCTCACACCTATAATCCCAGCACTCAGGAGGCAGAGGCAGGAGGATTGCTGTGAGACTTAGTGAGCCCAGATCAAGCCTGAACTACAAAGAGAGACCCTGTCTGAAAAAAAAAATCTCAATGTTGAATATAATCATAATGTATGTATAAAATGTATCAAAATATATTTTTAAAAATATAAAAAAGAAAATAACCAAATAAAACAAAATAAGTGATGTGTAGAAAACATTCTATGTTTAAGAAATAAAAGTATCCATTAAATACATAACTTTCCAAGGGTAGAAGGACTTAAAGTGAAAGAATTAAAAAATGTTTGAGATTTTTCCAGTGGATTTGAAAGCCAACCATGAAAGAACATAAACTTCATCTTACAAACAGAATAACCATGACAGTGTCTTGAACTTAAGAAAATGTGATGGAAATTGTTTCAGAATTTTCTAGTTTTTCACCTTAGGGAAAATTCCTATGTGTAAACTGAGTTGTGAATAAAACAGTTAGTGCAGCAGTGTGAGTAATTATAAAAAAAAAGGAATCCAGATATCCATCAATAAGCACAAAAATGAGAATTAAATTGTGTACAAGTTTATGTATCAGCATGGATCCTTACTGCATATAAAATAACTCAAAGTAATATGCATGCTATGAAACTTCACATTTCATGTCCACTTAAATGTGAAATATTTAAGTTTTATGTCATTTATGGGTATACAAACAATGTCAACAAATCTATATGGAATAATATAACCTGTGGTGATGGTTGACTAGAAAAAAAATATGAATTACATTAACAAAAGAAATATAAGAGATTTAAGAATCTTCAAATTCACCTACAACTAATTATTTTCTAAATATATCTGCAACATATAAAATATTTATTCCTTTTTAAATTAATTAATTCAGAAACATTTTTCTGAAAGTAATGGCTACTGGAAATAATAGAGGTAAGAAAAAGAATGTATGAGTAAAATCAGAAGGCTTTGTCATCTCCAAAAATATGTACCACTTACCAATGGAAGCAAACTGAGAATCAAGACCCAAAGTTAAAAGCATGAAAAAAAACAGTATGGACCAGAATGGACCTCCTGGAAGTTGGGCTAGAGCTTCTGGATATGCAATGAATGCCAAATCAAAACCTAAGAAAATATATAATACTTTGTTAGTTGCCAAGAAAATTCACATTTTTATCATCATAATGTATTTTTCAGTTCTAATTTTTATTAATACATGTGTGCAGTATATACTGATTATATTCATCATAGGGAGTTGGTACATATACATAACCCATCTTAATTCGTTTTCCATACTTGCCACCTCTGCCTTTTCTCTCATTCCTCCATCTCTTGGTTCCCTTCCCTTTTACAAAAGGCCTACCTCTGTTTCCTAGTATCTATTTTTTATGTTGATCTTTACTTATATTTTGGATTTCTTTTATAAGAGATGCTATGCAATATTTAAACTTATGGTTTTTTATTTGTCTCATTTCATACTATCATCTCAGGAAC
The DNA here is from genome assembly GCA_004025085.1 of Thryonomys swinderianus. Classification (NCBI taxonomy): domain Eukaryota; kingdom Metazoa; phylum Chordata; class Mammalia; order Rodentia; family Thryonomyidae; genus Thryonomys; species Thryonomys swinderianus. The sequence goes on from PVIC010002195.1 coordinate 25,011, forward strand.
TGTCTATTTTCCTACAAATGATTCAGGTTTATCCTTCTGAAAATTAAAAACAGCATAAAAATTTCACCTCCCTTGCGGTGTAATACTTGGCCTGCAATCCTTGCCAACTGCCTCCCTTTTAATTTTTGAAACATTTGACTTGATTGTTGTATAATATGATAGTGAGAACATAGACATGAATTAAGCTATTGAACAAATTTTATATGTGGAACATTTCTCACATAAGAAATTTAACTACTTTAATGGACTGTTGAACCAAATTCTTTCTTAAGATTGATGAAGACAACTGTCTTGAACATCAGTAACCTACATTAGGTTACTTGATTTTAAGCTAGAATTCTTTTAAAAAGTGCACTATATGGAAATAGATACTAAATTTTTAGTTTTTGTCCTCTTTTCAAATCATTACCCAAATCTTTACTAAGTAGTTATTTTAATGATTTATGGATGCCTGAAAATTGTGTATAAGAAAACTATAAATTTAATCTTATTTTTCTATTTACTTCTACAATTAAAGATCTTTATTTTGTTTTATATGCTCTTCAGTCTTATGTACTTTAAATTTCTCTAACTTTCCAGAGAACTAACCTAAGATTCATAGAAATGAGCCTCTAGTCTAAGCTCTATCATTTCTTAAATATTTGGCCTTATGAAAGACTTAGGTAACATTTTTGTGCATCAGTCTATATGAGGAGTAGGAAATTAGAAAATCTTCAAGCTTCCTTCTAGTTGTGACATTATTTTAGCATCAATATTGCCATCAAAAGATACTAGGTATAATAAAATTCAAGAAGGAACTCCTACTTAAATTCCTACCTATGATTCTTTCCCTAAGAATCTATAGCCAGATAATTAAACTTTCATAATGTCCTTTTCTTTTCTTCTTTTAATTTTTATTAGTACATATTTAATTGATTTTATTGGTGCATTTTATATGTACATTGTGATCACAAACTACATTGAAAATTTGTACCAGTCAGTACATGACACGACTTAATTCTCATTTTTCCCTTGCCCTGCAAATTCCCCACCCTGATATACATAAGCCTCATTAGTACATACTTGTACATAATGCTTACATTCATTGTGAAAAATTGGTATGTGTACATAATACATTTTTAATTCTTTTTTTGTACCCTTCTTCCATGCTAACCCACCATCACCTGGTCCCCTTCCTTTTTGCAAAAGATTTTTCAATTCCCTATTATCTTTGATTTTGCTCTTTATCTATATTTTCTGTTTCTCATATAAGAGAAATCATGTAATACTTATAATTGTGTGTCTGATTTATTTCCTTTAAATTACAGTCCTGAAGTCCATCCATCTTTCCACAAATGATTCATTTATCTTTCTTTAAGATATAATATTAAAGTTAGGAAGTTCATTAATCATATTTCCTGAAAGGTAAACATAGTCAAAGTCACTGGAATCTCTATATGATTTTGAGATGCTTAAAAATTCAGATCCATACTTTGGGTTTCTATATCAGAATGCAAATATGCACTAATAAGGATAAATTAATAAATATTAAAATTTAAATAAATAAAATCCCCACTAATACTGGAATTGAACATTAAGAAATTTGTATATTGTATACATTATCTCTCTCATAATGGACAGTTAGCACAATGCCAGGATTTACACTTATGCAATGCAAGGCACATATTAAAAACTTAACCAAATCCAGAAAAATATGATGGATTATTGACAAATTATTCCCCAATTTACTGTTTGCCAAGGTCATTTAAGAATGATACTATTTAAACACATTAAGTAAAATGAAATGAACATTAAGATGTCATATCTTAAATCATGAATATAAATTATTATCAACTCCATAAGAATTTCATAAATGAGCTCCATTGAATTAAAGTTAACAAACTAAGGTGTCACATACCTGATTTTACAACTTGAGGGACTTCCTGTCCAGATATATGAGCCATATGCCCCAGTATAGAAAAAATAGCAAATCCAGCAAACACACTAGTGAGGCAATTGGTTAAACAAACTATAATAGCATCAGAAAAACAGTTGTTGTTGAATTTATTGTATGATGACAGTGCAACCAAGCCACCCCATGCCACTGATAGGGAGTAAAATATTTGAGTGGCAGCATCTTTCCAAACCTGTAAAAGAAAATTAAGAGTTTGAAACAATAGACTCTAATTTTTCACATTTATGAAATATTCCTATGCCTGCTGACCTATATTATAAAACAATGAAATGAACCTCAAGTGCCTGCTACCCATCCTAAGAAATTAGTCTTATAAAGCCTTCTTCTGCCCCTTCCTCATGATATCACCCTTTACACTCCCGCGCTATTTGCAATTTCAATTTATTTTTTATTTTTTATTTATTTTTATTTTTTTAGACAAGGTCTCACTTTGTAGTTCAGGCTGGCCCTGAACTCGCTATGGAGCCCAGGCAAGCCTCAAACTCAGCAATCCTCCTGTCCCTGCCTCCTGAGTGCTGGGATTACAGGCTTGAGCCACCAAGCCCAGCATATGTGGTATGTGGTACTGATTGCTGGTGGGCATGAGTCACCATGCCCGGTATAGTTGTATGTGGTTACCGGGGAACAAACCAGGGACCTTGTGCTTGCTAGGCAGGCGCTGGAACCACTGAGCTAAATCTCTGGCCCCAAATTTCCTCATTTATTTTTAATGGTACTTGGGATCAAACTCAGGCCCTTGTGCTTCCAAGGTAGGTGCGGTACCATTTGAGCTAAATCCCCGCCTCCCCCAACTTTTTAATTGAATTATTTATTGGTACATTTTATGTACAGCTCACAATCACACTTAACATTGGGGAATTTGTACCAGTAAATAACACAAGTTAATTCTCAATTTTACCAATATCCCTACCCACCCTACAACCCCTCACCTCTATATACCTGTGCTTTCTTTTTTTTAATCAGATTTATTCTTTTCCCTCATGACTTTCCCCTACCACTTCCCTTTAAATATGTCCTATTTCACAAAATCTATCATACATTCTAGAATCATTTACATGTACAGGTTCTGTATTTGCATATCTGTGACCTATTGCAATTCCAATTTTGATTCTTATTGTTTCCTTACTCTTTTTATATCTACCTTGACATGTTTTTGAATCTATACAATAGCTATTTCATTGCATGTAATCTTATACAGCATGTTTTGTTTCATTCATTATTGTTAGATTTATTCATTATTCAGTTGATCCCTATAGAATTTCAATTTAACTCAAACATATGGAAGAATATAAGCAAATTCATGTGATTAAATTGGCATGTGTAGTTCCAATCATTTTTCCACTTTTGTATTGTCTCACTGTATATAAATGAAGTGTATTCTTCCCATGGCAATAGGCACTAAGCTGCTTGATATCCCTTTATGTACTGTGAACAGTCTTGTTTGTATATGTCTATCATATGGGTGGGGAGGTACAATATCAAAGAATATAAACACTGTAACTTTTACTAAATCTCTCCAAATTGCTCTGCAAATTGTTTGTACCACTTTGTCCTTCTACTAGATGATTATGAGAGTTCCCGTTCCTCTATACCCGCATCAACACTGGATCAGAATCTTAATTAGACTAAATCTCGTAGCTGTAAAATGAGATCTGATTACTCTCATTTTCCATAGGATATTTCTCTGTGGAAATTCTATATTTTGCAGTTATTTGAGTTATTTGCCTTGGATTGCAATTCTGTACATGTTGATTATTGTCCTTTGTCTGTTTTATTGATTGATGTTCCCCCAATTTGTGTTTTTCATTTCTTTGTGTTATATCCTTTAGTGAACCAAAGATTTTGTTGTTGATACAATGTGGCTGAAGGTTTTCTTCTTCACTATATATATGGTACTTTATATTTGTTACCCAGAATATACTTAGCCCAGAGTTAGGAAAACAGTACTCTACATCTTCTTATAAAAGAAAAAAAAAGTTATATTTTAAAATTTTGATTCATTTTAAAACTGTATGCATATTAATACATTAATTAACAATTTACCTTATTACATTTATGATTACAATTGAATAATTCATCCTTTTCCCACGTTTACCATATGGCAATTGCCATTTACTCTAGAATCTATTTCTGACTTTACTATTCTAATCACTGATCTATATGTATCTACCTATGCTAACACTACATTACTTAATTATTACAACATTGAAATATTGTTTTATATCTGGCAGAACAATTCTTCTTCAATTTTTCTGTACTGGGAATTTGATTGGAGTTTTATTGACTGTTCATATCGATGAGGGGTAATAAAAAGACATTAACTCTTAGCAAGAATAGTAGAAGACAGCTTCCCATATTCTTCATGAAACTCCATGCCATTTCACAGACTACTGCTCTCATGTTTATACTAATGGTCAATGATTAGTTATACAAACCAATTTAGATTAATCCGTTTTTGAGTGCAATTCTTTTCATATACGATGTTCTCAAAGGAAAAAATATACACAGGTTTTAAATAAAAAAGTTGTATTGTTTGAGCAAAAGTGTCATTTTAATATTTCAAAAGTTGGATTAGTCAGTAGAAGGGAGGCAATAAAAGAGTGACTATGAGCTCACTCCGAAGTAAGAAAAAGGGTTAAATCCAGCGTCTCTCACTTCCTTTTATTTCGATGTACTTACTATCTTTAGTTTTGCTTCTTCATCTATAAGATGGGGATTGACAATGCTAATAAAGTACTCAATAAGATTAATGATAATAATAATAAAATCCAAAGGATGATATGGAAAGAAATGAGAAAAAAATTAACAAGATGCTCAAAAGTGGCTATGAATGCCGGGCGTGGTGGCTCACGCCTGTAATCCCAGCACTCAGGAGGCAGAGGCAGGAGGATTGCTGAGTTCGAGGCTTGCCTGGGCTACATAGGGAGCTCAGGGCCAGCCTGAACTACAAAAGCAAGACCCTGTCTCAAAAAAAAAGTGGCTATGATTGTCATTATGGGAAGTAATCATAAATTGATAAGCTATTTCTCACATAGAATTTAAAAGCAATAATTAGAATGTTATTTCAATAGAAGTAAAGTTGCTAGAGAGTACATATTTTACATACTTTCAGAATGCATTTTGAATTTAGTTTGCAGGAAGCCACCATAAAGTCTAATGGTTGGTGGATAGATATGATACATAGATACATATACAGATATTCATACATAATGCATAAATCCAGGTTATTTTGCTTACACATAACAGTTATGTTAGAAATAAAATGCTTTCTCATTTCTTAGATTGTGATCTGTATTAACAGATGAATACCATGGATTTGTTGATCTCTGAGCCTCTTTCACTTCATGCATTATGCATGCATGTGACTCAGTGGAAGCTAGAGTTGTATGCAGCTGTTTGGAATGGCATACAAACCCTACTGTATAACATGGTCTGTACTTAGGTTGCCAAAAAACACTGACCAAAGTTCCAGACATAATTTTAACGTCCTTATCTATTAATTTTCTACCTATACATAAGATTGTTAGATGAAAAGTTTAGGAAATTCTAATTCCAGTTGCATCAGTTGCCTGTGTACACTTGGCTAATTTTGAATATTTCTCAGTCTGTTTCATCACTGTAAAGTGAAGGAGTTAGTAAAATAACCTCAGAAGACTAGTAGCTATAAATCAGCATTATTCTTTACTTGTCTGAAGACAACAGAGTTCAGATATTCAACGAAAAGGAAAAATATACATTATTTCATATTTAAATATGAATCATGGGGAATAGAAAAGGTCTAAAAAAAAACATTCTAAGTATCAGAAAACCCAAAAGAAAGAGCTGGGTGGTGTTGTATTGGCCCGTGGAGGGGTGGGAGGGTTCAATTTTACATTTCACCTGAATAAAAATTTAAGTTCTCAAATGTATGTAGCTCTGAGATTTTTTTAAAAATAGAGAAATTGGTGCCAGAGATTTAGCTCAGTGATTCCGGTGCCTGCCTAACAAGCACAAGGTCCCTGGTTCTGTCCTGGTAACCACATACAGCAATCCCAGGCATGGTGACTCATGCCCACCAGCAATCAGCACCACATACCACAGTACCCTGGGTAGTGGCTCACGCCTGGAATCCCAGCACTTGGGAGGCAGAGGCAGGAGGATTGCTGAGCTCAAGCCTTGCCTGGGCTACATAGCTCAGGGCCAGCCTGAACTACAAAGAGAGACCCTGTCTCAGAGAGAGAGAGAGAGAGAGAGAGAGAGAGAGAGAGAGAGAGAGAGAGAGAGATTGAAATATAAATCAATATAAAATAGTCATATGCATTTCTCAAAATAATTTTAAAGAAATATAAAGCTCAGGTGCCCAAGGCTTGTAATAGCCACTTACAAAATATAAAAGGGTGTTTCTTTTTCAATTCTTATTTATACATATGTGCAGGATGTAATGATTAAATTCATTGTAGGGAGTTAGTACATGCACTTAAAACATCTTAATTCTTTTTTCAGCCCCTTCCCCTTAACGTATCCTCCATAGATGTTTTTGTAGAAGGAAAGAAGCCCAAAAAGCTTAATTAGCTGTGCTCAAAGCAATTAAGTTTAAAGAAAATACCAGGCCTATTTCTTAGAGAAGATGTTTCAACTATAACATTATAGTATAATATAACAACTATATTAAAATAATTGTCTATTAGGTCATATTTATGTGAGTTTAACAATTCCAAAGTACATTAACTTACTTTATCTTATTCAATGGACCTAACAAAGTCTTAATTTCCAATTTATTTGTTACTTACAATCAAAAATAATGTTTTACAAAGTTTATGTAAGTAGATGTATTCTTTATAAAATATTTAACCCCTGTAGAATTTATATTTTAACTTTATAATCCATTAGGCAAAATTGATTTTACTTTTGATATGTTGACTTTTGAAGATAATTTAAAAATATATTAGACCATTAAACTTCAAACAACAATTTTTAAAGCTACTATGAGTTTATTCAAAAATCGCATTTCTTAACCAAAAATTTTCAAATATTTATATATTAAATATACTTGTTCAAAAAATATAATCCAAATACTATTAAACAAAAATAATCAGTTGTATGAGTAAAATGACTTTTAGTCTTCTTGGGCAAAATTATCTTATATCCAATAAGAAAGCATCTGTGTCATATTTACAGGTAATTAGACATTCCAGTGGATGGAAACTCTAATGAATTTAACTGCATATTCTTTTTACAAACTACTATGTCATAATACTCAAAAACAGAGTTGCAGTATTTGATTTTAAGGTTTACTTTCTCAGATAACTTTAGGCCAAAATAAAGTCTTACCTCTGCTTCTTTAAGTTTTGTAAAATTTGATTGTGATCCAATGTAGTAAGAGATGCCTTGTGAGGCCCCCTCCAGAGTTGCACCTCGTACTAAAAGAATGAGTAAGACTGCATAGGGAAAAATAGCTGTAAAGTATACAACCTGGCAAGAAAAATAGTAAAAAGTACTATTATTTTAAATCATGGTATATAATTATAGACAAGTAAAATTTTTAGCCAGTTCAAGTAGTCAAACCATTGGAGATTTCACAAGGTTATTAATGAGTCTGATGATATCAGCACCGAAGTTAGTATAATTTCCTATTTGTGTTCCCACCACTCTCATATGGTCCATTTCCGAGATCACTTTGATGTGAACTGAAGCAATATTCCCCAGGCTCATGTTGTAAATAAACAATACATCAGCCGGGATAACTTTGGCTCTAGATGGAATAATTTTCCTAAGTATAGCATTATAAGTGTCTGATTGAACTGAATGTCTTTTTTTCAGTATATTATTGTATCAACATATGAAGGAAAATTATCTTAAAACCTGCAATACTTAGCATATAGTAACCCTCCAAAGAAAAGGAAAATATTTCTAGTGAATATCTGAATCCCATGAAAGCTATATTAAAGTGAATACTGAATACTCATTATTTAAGTCTCCCATTAAGAGAGTTTGACAGCACACACTCTGGTGGGCTCTTTCAGTCCTAGAAAATACGAGGTTCCAGATGAACAGATTGCCTTTGAGACTCACTTTCCATTAACATAGAGGATTTTTGATTCATAGTTGTCCTGTGTTTGATAACATCCCCAATGAGAAGATTTAAACAAGTCACCCAGAGACCAATAAAAAATAATTGCCGAGATAAATGACCTTTAGCGGATCCTTCCTATATTAACAACAAAAATAAGCCAAAGCTTTCAAAAACGTGCATCTGGAACACGCTGAGAACTTTCCACTGGGTTTGTGATGCTCATATTATTTTTGTGATATGACAGCACATTTCACTGCAACTTAACACTAATTGAATATGCTAGGCGTTGTAACGGGAAATGCAAAGATAATTAGCTCAGCATATTTGTCCTCCACCTTTTGGGTAAATTTACTCTACTGGTTAAAAACACATACACACACTCCTGTAATCTCAGCCCTTGGGAGGCTGAAACAGAAGCATTACTAAAAGTTCAAGGCCATCCTGGGCTACATAGTGAATTCAAGGCCAGCCTGAACTACATAGAGAGACTCTATCGTAAAAATGAGAATAAAATTGTGTCATATACTGGTACAAATTCCCAATATTGAGTGTGATCATGATGTGTATATACAATGTACCAATAAAGATAAAAATTAATTTTAAAAATACATACAGAAAAGACATACACGTTCATTCTTCTTAATACTTTGAAACTTCTCATAGAGAAAATTTCATGTTTTCCAAACTTGTGTTTTCTGAGAGTTTAAAAATAAGCCAATTAATAGATAAAACAGAATATTTTTAGAAGAGCAGGTTCACTGAGAGCAGGTTCTGCTCAATTTTGGAAAGCTTGGATTTAAGAGAATAGTTTCATAGTATTTTTCTGTATCCCTCCAAAAAAAGGAACCTGGTATTACTACTCTATATACAATGGATCTAGACTTTCCAGTAGTGAGTCAGAAAATTTTAAAATGTATTCTTAAGTCTCAGAATGTTGAGTCAGTTAGAAGGGTCTTAGCTTTGAGTAATGTACTACCCTAGTATTAAGTTTATTTATTCTTTTTCTAACAGTACCAATGATTCTGCTTACTTAACATTAAGATCCCTGCTCAGAAAGCTTTTAGCACTTCTGAATGTTCCTATTATCGATAAATCATGCATTTGATAATGCTTGACACTGAACTATCATGAAATTGGAAGGCATTTACATCACTATCAAATGTGCTTTGCAAATTACCTTGCCAGAAGACTTGATTCCTTTAATTACAGATGATCCCACTATGATCCAAGCCAGAAGAAGGCAGAGGGCTAAATACCACACGATTGGTCCGGTCTCATCTATTCCACTTGATCGTTGAAGTGCCACCTTACTGAAACATATAAACCTTTTTATGAACACAGAAACATTTATCCAAACATAATGAGTTCTCAAATGTCTCATCTAAAGGGAAGTCTTATGAATATTACTTCTCTGAGCCTTTTACTAATAGATGCTACTTTATAGAAGGACAACCAACTTCATTACAAAGCCAAGATCTGAGCCTCAGGGACAACCACAGCCAATCAAAATCTTTAAAACCTCTGATAATTTCCTAATGCTTTAAGATCCTTTATTTAAAGAAGTTAGCCTCATATCAAATGTCTTCATTTGACTCAATACAATCTTTTTCTCAAGTAAAAGTAATGAAAAAATATTTAAAATCTTGTTAAAGATTCATTCCACACTCATACATATCAGCAAACCCCAATGATCACACTATTCATGTCTTTAAAAGTCTTTCTGTAAAACTCCATGATTTTCATTAGTGATCTGCATCTATCTAGAATTTTAATTTTTACCTCAATGTTAAGATACATTTCCATCTTCAAACATTTTAAAATTCATATTATGGGAGATAGTATATGAGGTTTCTTACAAATTAAAAAAAAATAAAGCTACCATATTATCTAGCAATCCAGTAGTGAGTAAATATAGAAAGAAATAAGTATGTCAAAGAGATATCTTCACTCCTGTGTTCTTTGCAGCACTATTCACAATGGCAAGAAAATGAAAGCAAGAGTTTCCTAAGTGCCCATCAACTGATGAAAGAATAAAGAAAATATCACATATAATAGCATACTTTGTGTCATATAAAGAATGAAACCTTATCATTTGTAGGAACATGGATGGAACTGGAGAGTGTTATATGCAGTGAATTAAGCCAGGCACCTAATAAAAAGTACCAATGTCAAATAGAAAATATTCAAATACTAAAGGGGGTTAGGGGTATATAACATGGGAAAAAATGTGATGGTTAAAAAAAGGAAACAAAGTTTATGTATATAAAGTACAGGGGATTGTAGGATGGGTAGGGGAATGGGAAAAATGACAATTGTCATGTCATATACTAGTACAAATTATCAATGTTGATTGTGATCATGATGTGTATATAAAATGTATGAATAAAATCGATTAATTTTTCAAAAATACCACACAATCTCATTTATACATGGAATTGAAGCAAAGTGAACCCCTGTAGGTTTACAAAAACAGTGGTTACCAGAAGCTGGGGACAGCATGGGATGGGAATGGGGAAAGGTTTACCAGTAGGCACTAAGTTACACTTAAGGTGGATAAGAAGTTCTGGCGTACTATTGCACAGTAGGGTGACTGTGGTAATAATTATGTATTGTGTGTTTCAAAAGCTACAAGAGGAATTTTGGAAATTTTTCACAATTTTTCACAAGTGATAAATGTTTAAGGACGTAGGTATGTTAAACACAGGTATATTTAACCTGATATAAACACCATACAATACATACATAAACATCCACAAGCTTCATATTTCCATGTATTCATTAAAATAAAAAATTTAAAGGCTACGAGGTGCATTGACATGTGGACAAAGGGAAGTTCATTCAGTATTAGACTCAAAGATATTAGGTAAGAGTAGTGAGCAGGCATAAAGAAAGATGACTTTGGGCCAGAGATTTGGCTCAGTGGTTCCAGTGCCTGCCTCGCAAGCACAAGGTCCCTGGTTCGATCGCAGGTAACCACGTACAACAATACTGGGCGTGGTAGCCACGCTCACTGGCAGTCAGTACCTCATACCACAAATGCCGGGCTTGGTGGCTCAAGCCTGTCATCCCAGGACTCAGGAGGCAGAGGCAGGAGGACTGCTGAGTTTGAAGCTTGCCTGGGCTACATAGTGAGCTCAGGGCCAGCCTGAACTACAAAGCAAGACCTCGTCTCAAGAAAAAAGAAAAAGAAGAAGAAGGATGGCTTGAAATTAGTACAATGGAAGTATAACCCAGAGTACCTACTCTTACCATACACTGGCAATAGTGTGTGAAGCAGATATAGAGGAATTGTTGTATTAACAAATTTGCCCCCAGTATTACCCATTGTCCCACTGTTTACCATTAATGTTGTCTCTTATACCTGAAATTTTTTACTTATAAACAAATTCCTAACAGGACGTTCAAAATAAATCATTGCAGTCTTGAGTCCATCAAACAACCAAATTATAAAACCCATATTGTTGACAAAGTTGTAGCTTTGCAAGTAATTATAGTTCACCTAGGATAGGCAAATATTTGAATACAATGAAATATAATTCTGTATGATGTCCATCTTTTCTATTTATGCAAGTAAAGAAAAGGAATGGTCGATACATCATTGCCCTATATGAAAAACTTTCTAGTAGCATCTGTTTAAGAAGTGATGTGCATCCATCGTGGAGATCAGTGTGGAGATTGCTCAGAAAACTAGGATTAGAGGTCCATTTGACCCTGCAAATACCCTGCTGCGAATATCCTTGAAATAATTTTAAAAATCAAATATGTAAAGACATATTTGCATCCATGTTCATAGAAGCTCAGTTTTTGATAGCCCAGTCTTGGAAACAACCCAGATGTCCATCAACTGGAGACTGGAAAAGAAGATGTGGGTTTTTTTTTATCAAATGAAGTATTATTCTGCCATAAAGAATGACAAGTTTGAGTCATTTATGTGCAAATGAACACACCCTGAAGACACAATAATAAGTGAAATAAGTAGGTCACAGATATGTAAATACTGTATCTTTTCTCTGGTATAGTAACCTGTAGATGTAAATGAGTTATAGAATGTAAGATAGATTTTGTGAAATAGGGAAAATATTCAAAGGGAATGTGGTAAGGGAAAGTAATGAGGGGAAAGAATAAATATGATTTGAAAAGAACAAGAAAGCACATATACATAGGGGTGGGGCTTTGTGGGGTAGGTAGGGATATTGGTAAAAATGAGAATTAACTCGTGTCATATACTGGTTCAAATTCCCCAATGGTGAGTGTGATTGTGAGCTGTACATAAAATGTACCAATAAAGAACTCTATTTAAAAAAAAGAAGTGAATCATCTAGCCCACTTACTTCCAATATTGTTCACTGGGAAGTTGTCCTGGCTGATAAGTTTCACTACCATTGATGCATGTAGCGTTGTTGGCTTCTATCCAGCTCATGTTCACATGGATGATGTCCCTTGCTCCTATGCTCACATTACAGTAAGTGACTGAAAATGATGCAGAAGAAATACAGAAACAGTTATGCATCTAGTTTTAAAGGAATACTCTCCTGACAAAAAGTTTAAATGGTAAGATGTTTAAGGTACTATCTAAATTGTTATTTTGTGAAGATAAAGTAAAAATAATTCACAAATACAATAAATTACTTTCATTCAACATTTTAAATATTCTCTACTACTAAGCTAAGAGTATGATACTACCTTCCATTTTAACTGTGATGATGTTTATAGTAACAACTGTTTCAGTTGAATATTAGTGTTCTAAAGAACTTTAAGGAGAGGATTTATCCTATCTAATCTACATAGAAATTTGATGCCTTAAACTTCTTCAAAAGGTTGAAGTCTTTATAACTTCATCCTCTATGTAAACCTGATAATAGCCTGCGGTACTAATGCTACTTTATTCTGATGATTAGCAACACACTGATATGCAGCATTCAGTGTTTCCTGAAGCACATGGTTCTATGCCTATGCATAGTACTTCTCTATCACTTTCTTTTTGCCCTATTTCTCTCCTGCCCAACACTTAGGCATGAAAGACATTCTCCTCGCAATGTTTCAGCAGCCCTGCGTGCCCTAGGAGATTCAGGTCATATATGCTAGATTCTGCTTTAACTAATGACCTATGAACCATTTTTAAAATATACCAAAGTCAGTTAGAAAATTATTTAATCCTTTAAGGCTCCTTAGAAAATATTAAAGGAATGATGTGTAGGTGATAATATTTTGGAAATTAAATAGTGAAATTTACCAATAGGCGTTCTACTGCAGTTTTTATCTGCCCAAGAGCCACAATTTTTCCATGGCAGTTCACTTTGAAATGAAGCAAAAAGGTAGTACAGGCTGTAACAAATTATTACATTATAATATATTGTCACAAAAATGGATATCAGGACCATGGTAATTCCCACACCTGGAAAAGAGAACAATTTAAATATACTCAAATGGAATTTATTTTGTTAATTCATTAAACATTCCATCTAAGTTTTCACAAAATCTATTTAAGTGAAAAACGTTTCAAATAATTGGTTTCTTATTTTTTGAGCAAGGAAGTCAAGAATATAGGGGAATAATTCTCTCCAAGTTGCTTTCTTCTCATTTTAAAAACTATTTTCAAAATTGATTTCCTAAGACAATTCTTCAGTTAGAAAAATAAGGCCAAGGAAAAAGTCCTGATTTAAGCAACCAAATTCATGAAAATCTATATCAATTACTCTATCCTATTAAGTCTAAATTGGCAATTGTTAAAGGCAAAACTTGTATCTATTGTTTCACCGATCAATACTTCCATCTTTGTCTATAAACCTACATTTTGCCAAGGAGAAAATGAAGACTTTGAATTAATGTCTTGAAAAGAAATCATAAAATATTTCTTCATATATAGGTAAATGAAATTCAGTAATTCAGTAACAGCCTGAATGCAAACCTCAGACATTTAACTCAAGTTTTAAAATGGAGTTTAGCATATGGAATATACTTTTTAAGCTTAAGACTTGCTTTGTAAACTAGCTTCTCCAATCTTTCAGTATAATATTCATTCCACTACTAGGAATTTATTTTCAAGACACAGTGAAAGCTTTGCATCTAGTTTTCAGCAAGGTAGTACATGCCAAAAATGATATTTAATTTTTGGAGAAAAGCAGCTTGATGTTTAATAACAATAAAGGTTTTTTTCAGCTTTATTGCTGTCCTAGTCTACTCGGGCATTGAAGAAAATATGGTGATGCAATTTCCAACTTTTCTAAATTAGGATTTTTATAAGACATGTAAAAAGTAGTAAGATAAAGACTGCATCTGAATTGCTGAAAAAGCCAAACTAATAATAAAATCAAAGTTTTTAAAAGTCACACCCAATGACAGTCAAAATAATTTTTAAAATAAAATTAAAAAGATACATAATGACACTCTTTTTTTCCTTTCTCAAATTGAATGTTATTGATTCACATGTGGGATTTAAATTTTGTGTGTGTGTGTGTGTGTGTGTATGACAGGGTCTCGCTTTGTAGTTCAGACTGGCCCTGAGCTCACTATGGAGCCCAGGCAAGCCTCAAACTCAGCAATCCTCCTGTCTCTGCCTCCCAAGTGCTGGGATTACAGGCATGAGCCACTATGCCCAGCAGATTTAAATATTTTTGACCATACTAAAAGGGTCTGGGTTTAAACTGTAGTTCAAACTTTTCTAAATTTTTTTTTAAATTTTATCTTTATTGGTACATGGTATATGCACAACATATCATGATCACACTTGATATTCAGAATTTGCATCAGTATATAACACAATTTAATTCTCATTTTTCGTGTTCCCCTACCCACCCCACAACTTCCCACCCCCTAAATACATCTTTAGTGTCCTTGCTAACTCTTCCTGCTAACTTCTGTCAGGTTAAAAAAATAAAATTAACATCGGACTTTCAAATTTAATGGTATCAAACTACACAGGGAAACAATAAACATGTTCCTTTGCCTTAAGATGTCAGAATGTTCTTTGAATTATTATTTTTAACTAAGAGGTACCATTGTATTTTTCATGTAAACCATGAATTTTGAAGTATAAATACATTGTGGAGTGCCCAAATTTAGCTAATTAACAAATTCATCACTTAACATTGCTGTTGTTTAACATTACTGTCCAGTTTGCATTTTTCAAGACTACAATAGGTTGTCATAACTGTAGTTTCTGTATTGTCATTTGAACTTATAAACTATCAGAATACAAATATTTTCTATCTAGCTATAATCATATATCCATTGACCAGTACCCCTCTCTTCTATATAACTACCCTAGCCTCTGATAACACCATTCTGGCCTCTGGTTCTGTGCAGTCAAATATGTCAGAACATTTTTTCTTGCAAGTAATGAAGACAATATGCATATACCAAGCAGTACTCACGATGATAACATTTTAATACCAACCTTGAAATAACGGTAAAATCCTCCAAACGGATACTGGTCCTAAGCTAGCAAATTGTCCAAGTGAGCATTCAAGAAAGAACAAAGGCAAACCAGCCAAAGCCAGCATAATGGAATAAGGAATCAAGAACGCACCTAGAAAAGGCAAAAATGAACAAAGATACTATGATATTTCAAAGTGTTGATGGTACCTTGATAACCGGTATGATATTTTAACGGTTTCCTGATACACTGAAGTCATTCTGTGCTAGGTTTGTTCCTCCAATTTAATGTCTTCTGAGGGATAGTAGCTGACTCACTAAACTCTGAATTTATTGTCTATGAAATAAGGATAATAGCATTTCCTAATGACTTTGTTGCAAATATTTAAAACAATAGCTTAGGGACCGGGGATTTAGCACAGTGGTTCTGGTGTCTGCCTGGCAAGCACAAGGTTCCCAGTTCAGTCCCCAGTACCACATACCACAGTGCCTGGCGTGGTGGTTCACGCCTGTAATCCCAACACTCGGGAGGCAGACACAGGAGGATTGCTGAGTTCAAGGCTTGCCTGGGCTCCATAGTAAGCTCAGGGCCAGCCTGAACTACAAAGCGAGACCCTGTCTAAAAAAAAAAAAAAAAAAAAAAAATTAAAAAGTAAGACAGTATGCGAACAATCACACTCTGTGGACTAGGAAAGGCCTGTTTTAAAATCTTGTTCTATTATTTTCCAATTATATGATTTAGGGCAATTTACCTAACCTGTGAACCTTAGGTTTCTCCTGAAAGGGAAGAATAATGTAACCTCACCAGTTTCTTATAAGAGTTCAAATATTAGGCTTATGCGAAAACACTTGGCAACACAGCAAGCTTGTACCACATACTCAACATTGGTTTCCTCTCTTTCTTCCTCTAAAAATAATGGTCGTTTCTCTAAGACCGAGGGTTAATATGTTAAATGTTGCTCAGAGTACAAGTTATGGCAATAAAATTCACTAATTTGCAAATAGTTACAAGATTACTTAATGGGAATAAGTATGTAGTAGTTTTGATAGAATAATCTGAATACTTCAGAAATATTTGTAGTTAACTTTCAATTTGAGAAAGCCCAACTATCTCCTTCCCCTCACTTTATCCAATCCCTCCTCCTTTAAATTAAACTTTTACCACTGTACAATTTTTATGCACTTTTAGGCATAGCAGTGTTCATCGAAGCCTTTACCAGATGATAAGTTGAAGCAGGGACAGAGTTTTAAACATAGTAAT
Organism: Thryonomys swinderianus; assembly: GCA_004025085.1. NCBI lineage: Eukaryota > Metazoa > Chordata > Mammalia > Rodentia > Thryonomyidae > Thryonomys > Thryonomys swinderianus. The sequence continues at coordinate 41,652 of PVIC010002195.1, forward strand.
GTAATATTTTGGAAGTCTTGGCAAAGTTTAGAAAAAATTATATGTGAATTAGTGGATAAAATATGTTTTTGGATTAGGTACATTTTACTTACTCATGTTAAGGTTTTCCTCAAGAATTTTTCATATTATGGTACTGTATAGCACCTTATCTAGGAATTCTGTGTTTTCCATCTCTCAAAATAGACTCAACACACAATAAGACAAGTACTTGTTACATACCCATATTTAAGTGGCTTGGCTGGAGTGCTAACCATGGAAACCAGTAGACCATAGAGGGAAAAAAATGTGTGTTCAGATTTTGCAATGTGCATGCCATTGTTACCGTGAGTACAGGACTGTAAGGACTACCAGTGACACATATGAAAAAAACTAACACAAAATATCTCTATCTATAACAATAGACGAAAGTTTATCAGCCCTGGGTTAGCAGATATTTTGAAAAAGATAAATTATTTTATTTTATTTAGGATGTGTTTTTAAATTATCTATTAAAATAGTTTAATACATTTCCTAGAAATTTATGAGAAATACTAGGTGTTGTTCTCAACATAAGGAATTTCTTATTCTAAACATGAGAACCTGTGATTGAAAAGAAGTTCTTTCCAACATACTGGACATTTGAATAGAGACATCAAAAAGATTGTGATTTCTATCTCGTTTTAGCTAAGACTTGCACTAAATCCATTAATGGATGAGTTTTGTCTTCTGTAAGGGAATATATGCTATCAATATAGTGTTTAGGCTTGGCATGGTGGTTCACGCCTGTAATCCTAGCACTTAGGAGGCAGAGGCAGGAGGATTGCTGAGTTCGAGGCTTGCCTGGGCTACACAGTGAGCTCAGGGCCAGCCTGAACTACACAGCAAGACCCTGTCTCAAGAAAAAAAAAATATATATATATATATAGTGTTTAGTAAAAAAACAAAACAAAACAAAACAAAAACACCTTTTCTTAAGTCTCTGAAGACCAACGTGAGAGTTTTATATGCATAATTAACAAAAAATACAAAATTGAAATCTGACCACCAAAAACTCTTATTGTAATAAGAGAAAATAATTATGCTGGCATAGTTTTACTGCTATTTTGTTATGAAATACAAGGTCATGTCACCTCCACACTTCTAAAAGAACCTTGTAAGTACAAGTAAATAAAATATGGTGCAAGTGAAAAGTTGTTGCAACATCACCAGTGGATTGTGTAATTCATTTTATTTCCCTTAGTATGTCACCTCAGTTATTTTTTTCTTCTTGTTCTTATAGAGTTTACCTTAGTGACAACAATGTATAGACAATATTATTTTGCAAGCACAAAAGAAGCCCCAGCCTTGAACTAACCTCTATTGTCTTTTAGAAAGATCTTTTATATGGTCAATCCACTTTGGGATACATACCATTAAAAATACTAAACTCTTAATTATGTTTTAATCACCTCTTTTGATAACATTTAAAATTATCAATATATAATTCCTATTCTACTAAATCAAAAATGTATTTGAGGGCTGGAGATTTAGCTCAGTGGTTCCGGCAACTGCCTTGCAAGTGCAAGGCCCTGAGTTCAATTGCCAGTAGCAACATAACACAATGCTGGGCGTGGTGGCTCACCCCTATAATCTCAGCACTCAGGAGGCAGAGGCAGGAGGATTGCTCAGTTCGAGGCTTGCCTGGGCTATACAGTGAACTCAGGGCCAACCTGAACTACAAAGCGAGACCCTATCTAAAAAAAAAAAAAAAAAAATATATATATATATATATATATATATATATATATATATATATATACACACACACACACATATATATATGAGATTCAAAATATATATATATTTGAATTTCCTAGTAGAATTAGATTTCTCTGCATTTCCCTTAGCTTAATGTATAAATTAAACAAAGTACCACTTGAGTGTAAGTAGATTATTACAGGAATATACATAGTTTTAAAAATCCTAGTTGAATGTCAAATCAGAGGCCCGGAAGTACTCAGTCAAAAGCTTTTATGAAGCTTATGTTTGTGAACTTTTGAAGCCATATTCCCTGCTTGAGACAGTAGTTTACAGTCTAACAATAAATGTATTATTCTCGCTTCTCCTCTGTGTACCTTTCTCTAGCTCTTCAAAGAGCCTCAGAAACCATATGGTATTCCATTGCTACTGAAGAAAAAAGAAAAATGCCAAGAGGTTACCTCCACCATTATTGTAGGTCAGATATGGGAATCTCCACACATTTCCCAAACCCACTGCATATCCAATCATAGATAAAAGATAATCTGATTTTTTTGACCAGTTTCCGCGGTCCTGATTCTCATCATTTTCATCAACGTGGAAATTCTCAGATGAAGCTGACACTTTCTGAGGAAAGAAAATAACACCTTATCTTTCTACTCCCACAAACCCCAGCATAGCAAATGCTGCAGAAAGAAGGAGAAAGAACAAAGCCTGAGCACCACATCCAAGAGGAGGGGCCTTAAAGTGAAGGATGCCTCTGCTCAGAGACACCTGTGGGCAACACTTTTTTGAAATAAAAAACTCTGCTGGTAAATATTTTTACTATCCTTTCCTCTGAGACCAGCCACATCTTAATGAAAAAGTTAAATGCTGCACCAACATAAAGAACAATCAAAAGTGGACAGATCAGTTGTTTTCAATTGATTTTATTGATACATTTTATATACACATCATGATCACAGTTTTCAAATAGAAAAGTTTGAAGGGTAAATTAGGAAAAGTCAACACACTTAAAATTGTAACAGATCTTTGAGAAGAAGGATAAAATGTAGGTTTTTCTAGAGTGAAAAAAAAAAACCCCAGTATGCAGTCCTTTACTTATGTGCTGAGACTTTTGGATGTTTCGAGTTAAGGAGAGTGGAACTGTCCTCGCTGTCTTGGAGCATGAGATGAGTGCTTTCCTAAAGGCCACAGAATCACGCACAGAGATTGATTTTCCTACCCAATCCGGTGGAGCACTGCCTGTTCCGGTTCTGGGGGTGGGAGGAGTGGGGTTCTCTCTCTAGCTCTGAGCTGCTCTGGGAGATGGACATCTCCTCAGGTGAGGTAAGGACAGGGCACTCGTGACCCTGCAGCGTATGGGCAGAGTGCAGAGAAGTGCAGAGAACAGGAGGTAGTGACCACTCACAAGGTGGTCCTCGCCACCTTGCTCCTAAACAAGAGCGAGCCTCTTTTCCTCTACTCTGAAGGGTCGTTTTAGGCACACTTGAAAATAGCTGAAAGCAGAAATTTGGAGAACAAGGCGCAGCCACAGGAAACAAACAAACACAAAAGCAGAGGCTAACCCTCCCTCTTAATTAAGCCTTCTCTTCTTGGACCCTCCACACCTCCAACAGCTCCCAGGCCCCTACCTCCTTCCCCTTGCACTTGAAGAAGCCCGGGCACTTCAGTTTGTCCATGGCTCGCTGACTCTTCGACTTGCTCCACCTTGCCTCTTCTCACAGTCTGGCTGAGCTTGACGGGTGGCAGGTGCACACTCCCCCGTTGTTACTGCCCAGAGTGAGCCACCTTGCCCAGGGGTGGGACCATTTATGGAGGAACGCTCTCCCTTCCCCCTTCTCGGGAGCGCAGTCGTGTCAATTACCGGAAGGGAGCAAAGTGAGGCTCTGATTTCCCCAGGTAATCCTGCAGGTAGCAACTCCCTGCCCCGGCCCCAGGAAAGGGCTGGGCTGAGAAGGAGTGGAGTAGCCAGAGCCCAGATGACTGACAGCCTTTGACTCAGAGCTGTTAAGGTGCCTTAGCAGTCTTGTCTCTTTTCCTGCATTTCCCACTTCCGCCTCACCTCCCGCTCAGTCTAGTCTCTGTCCTGAGGCCAAGTGCTGATCTCTGGTGTCGGAGGGGGAACGGACACAGTATTTAAGGAGTCCATTCTGCTCCCCACGATCCCTCTGAACGCACCATTGCACCGTGGGCCCGTTTCCGAAAGTTTCCCCCTCATTAAAAAGCCCTTCATCCCCCTGGGCAAATGCTGCTCCCAAAGGGAAAGCCCCTGAACTGGGCACTTTGAAAAGCAGCCAGCTAAGATACTATTACTCAGCTGGCTCTGCCTGAAAAGAGCGACTTTGAGTCTATGTCTCAGGCTTCTTTCTCAGCCTTCAGGACAGTTTTGCCTTTTACAAGGATTGCTTTGTGCAGTGTTTCAAAGAAGCCAAATACAAACAAATTATTGAGTAAGTTTATAGGAAACTCTAACCCTAACAAAGGACTCCACTCTGCAAGAATGAGGAGACCTGGAAAGTAAACTAAAGAAACATCCCAGCTGGACCAGGGAGGAAATGTTCACTATAATGCTGTTCACTTATGTAACACATTTTCGTGATATACTCAAAGCATTTAAACTCAGTCTATGCCATAAGAAACTGTAGCAATTGTATGAAAAAATAGTATAAATCGGTGCACACAGAGACATCAGCAGGTAAGTAAACTATGTATCTTATATATGGGTCCTTTGTTCCCTACTGGATGACAAGAACTTTCCATTTGCAATAGAATAATGCCTTTAGGAATCTAGACAGGTAGAAGAAAGTTTATGAAGGAATTATGGGAGAGTATAAGAAGCAAAAATCAATGTTTCCTCTCACTAGGTCTTGAATGTCAACACAGGTTGGTATGTGGATAGAAAGGAGAAGCAAAGTAGAGAGGCAGGAAGAGAGAGAGACAGAGAGAGACCTATATGCAGAAATTATTAGGCTGTCTTTGGACATAGAAGGGAGAGAGAAGCGAAAGACTTATAAACCTATTTAGAAAACGTTGAGCTGAAAAACAAATCCAATAACATCGATCAAACTTGCAAAGTGATGCAGAAATGATGGCAGTGCATCATGGACCACTTCAAACTGTTGCTTCCTGTGGCAGTAGAAAGAGAACAGGGATCCTAGAAATAGAGACTCTGAGGATGAAATAGTATTTGTGGTAGACAGAGAGGAAAACCAGCAATTTCCCCTGCCCTTCATACAGCAAAGAAAGCTCAATTATATTTAAGAATAGAACATCTCAGGATAAAATTTAAGATAAAAAAAAAAACATTTTAGAAAATATACACTTCCGTTTGGTGGAGTGTTGTTCCCATTGCTTGGCATCTCATGGCATGGCTGCTGCCTGACTTTTCATTATCATCTTTTGCTGCTCCGCATCTCAAACTCTTACTCTTCAGTCTCATTTCCCGTGTACATAGTTTGTCACCTCTGCGCCTTTGCTCATGCTATTTCTTCTGCTGGAAATCCCCATCCTCCTCTTTATTTGGCTAGGTACGACTCACCCTTTAAGAGTATGCTTAAGTGCCAGCTTCTGAGGTGTTTGCCCAACAGTTCCTCCTCTGTTACCACAGACTAGGTTTCCATGCTCCTCTCTAGTCTAATGAGATCCTGTATCCTTCCTACACTAAGTGAAATCATTTGCTCAATTTTCTAAACTGTGAATTCTTTGAAGGCAGGAGACTATTTTTAAAGATTTTTTTAAATAAAAGTTGTACATATTAACAGAGTACTATATAATGTTTGTAACATATATACATTTAAATATTAAAATTAGGTTAAAGCTACTTATCTATCCAAGTATATATTAATTCTTTGTGGTGAAAGTTTACAAAATCATGTTTCTAGCTTTTTGAAATACACAATATGCAATCATCTATAGTACCATAATGTGCACTAGTGCTCCAGAATTGCTTACTCTTATCCAATTGTAAATTAGTACAAATTCATCAAGCAGTCCTCTCCACTGTCCCCAGTAACCACCATTCTACTCTCAATTAAATGAGTTCAAGTACTTTCGAGTTTGTATATATATCCATGAGATAATGCAGTACTTCCCTGACTTATTTTATTTAACACATTGATCTCCAATTCCATCCAAATTGTCACAAATGACAAGGTTTTACTCTTTTTCTGCTGAATAATATTCCATGATGTGCAAGTCTCATATTTTCTTTATCTGCTCATCAGTTGGCAGATACTTAGATTTCTTCAATTTCTTGGCTATTGTGAATTGTCTAGTAATAACGATAGGATTGCAAATGTTCCGTTGACATACTAGCTTCATTTCCTTTGAAAATATTCCTAGTAGTGGGATAGCTATCACAAGGAAGCTCTATCTTTCAGTTATTGCAGAACCCAGGGACATTATCTTAATTCTTATTATATCCCCCAAAACCTAGCTCAGAACCTTGTGCAGATCAAGCACTCAGTAAATATTTATGAGAACATTTGAACTACACCATTTAATGAATTTGCTATTACAAAAAAAGGACAAGAAGTCTAGAATTCACCAACAAGAGATTATGTAATACCAAGAGAATATTTTCTCCTGTTTGACATCTGATTTTTTAAAATTTATCTTTATTGGTACATCGTACATACACATCATGATCACACTCAATATCAAGAATTTGTACCAATATGTAACACAATTTAATTCTCATTTTTTGTTCCCTACCCACACCACAACCCACCACCCCCTAAATACATAAGCTTTCTTTCCCTTTTTTATTACCATCATATTTTTACTTTACCCCTCATTACTCCTGATTTTTTTTATTTTTTAAAATTTTTATCTTTATTGGTACACTGTATATACACACTGTGATCACAATCAATATTGGGAATTTGTACCAGTATATGACACAGTTCGATTCTTATTTTTTCCCAATCCCCTACCCACCCACAGCCCTCCATTCCCCAAATACATAAGCTTTGTTACCCATTTTTTGATTACCATCACATTTTTTCTTTACCCCTTATTACTCATCCCTCCATATTTCCCTTTAAATATTTTCTATTTCACAATATTCATCATGTTTTCTCCTGAGTTTTTAAATTGATGAGCAAATTGGTTTGGGGAAATTTTTTATTTGGAAACTGAAAAAAGTATAGAAGTTGAGTGGATAAAAGAAGGAACTACATAAACTCGTTTCCAAAAGTATGAATCAGTTGGTGTAGGAGGTCAAGAAAAGACTCTGCTAAATTTTGGAGAAAGGAGAAATAATTTTGCAGATAGGAAGTATGGTCATTTCTCAGTCTTTTAAATACTGGCCTGAGCTATGGCCTCATAGTCAATAGTGCAGTGATGTTTAAATTGGAATGACACGTGACAAGCTCTAATAGAGTAAAACATTTAAAATTACAATTAATAACCCTATTCACTGATTATACAGTACTGGACTTTTAATTATAGGCCACCTCTTTCTTGACAAACACCAAGCCATAAATCTTATTAAAATGAAAATTTTAAAATTCTTGTAAAAACAATTTTTAAAATCTTATTATTTTCAATAATAGATATTTATTTAGGAGTAAGACTTCAGAAACTAAAAATCAGCTTATACATCTGGGCATGGCGGTTCATGCCTGTAATCCCAGAACTTAGGGGGCTGAAGCAGGAGGATTGCCATAAGTTTGAGGCTAGCCTGGGCTACATAGTGACTTGGAACTACAAAGAGATGGAGACCCTATCCTCCAAAAAAATCAGCTTATAACAATGATTTTGTTCAGTCAATAAAGTTAAAAACTGCCCCAATTATTACATTCTACAGTTTTTATTAACCATAGAAATAACTTTAATTATATTTTTAATGACTAGAGGACATATTGTCTAAAGCTTTTCTTCCAAGTGTTTGAATATGGAGAATTTGTCAGATGAGAGGACATTAGCGCACTCTTATGAAACCCAGTGCCTTATTGAGCAATAGCATTGTTTTTTACAACCTTTTACAAGAACTCAATTAAGTTTACCAGCTGAGGTCATTCAAGAGATGCAAATGAAAACAACACTGAGATTTCATCCTACTCCACAAACAATGGCAGCTATCACAAAATCAACCAACAACAAATGCTGGCAGAGCTGTGAGGAGAAAGGAACCCTTCTCCACTGTTGGTGGGAATGTAGGCCAGAGCAACCACTATGGAGATTCCTCAGAAAACTAGGACTAGAGGTCCCATTTGACCCGCTATTTCCCTGCTAGGAATATGGATGAAAGAATTAAAAGATTCATATCACAGAGACATATGTGCAGGCATGTCTAGAAGCACTTCATTTTGGGATAGCTAAATCTTGGAAACATCCTAAATGCCCATCTGCAGGAGATTGGATAAAGAAGTGTTTTTTAATGGAGTATTACTCTGCAATAAAGAATGATAAATTTGAGTCATTTATACTGAAATGGATGTACTTTGAGGGCATACTCATAAATAAAATAAAGAGGACACACAGATGTGTAAATACCATATCATTTCTCTGGCATGAGAAACTGAAGGTGTAAATGAGTTCTAAAATGTATGATAAGTATCATGAAATAGTAATAAAATCTTCAAAGGGAAAGGGGGTAGGAGTAATAAAGAAAGAAAAGAAAAAAATTTATGTAAATGTAAATAAGGGGTAGGCAGTTGGTACTGGTACAAATTTTCAATGCCGATTGCTATCATAATGTGTGTGCAAAATATATCAATAAAATTAATTTTTAAAAGGTGTACCAGCTAAAGTCTGAATAAATCCCACTAGTCTACATTAATAACAAATATATATTGTAATATATTTTAACTCCTTATAATAGTAAATGTGTACATAAATTATGCCTTTAAAGATTCAGTATCAGACTTTAACAACTTCATTAAATTGTCAGACTCTGATCAGTCATAAAATCAATGAATTATTTCTGAAAGCATTTCATTTCTAGAAAGTAAAGTTTATTTAAGGAAGAAATCAGGGAACTGGGATATAGTTCCATAGTAGAATGTTTGACTCAAATATGCAAGGAGGTATTTTGTACCATACTTGTACTCTCTAAGCAAGGGAAGTGAATAATTAACTATTAATTAATTAAAACTGTAGCTTTGAAGCTGTAAATGAGTTCTAGAATGTATGATAGATATTGTGAAATAGAAAATATTCAAAGGGAAAAGGGAGGTGAGGTAAAGAAAAATTTAATGGTAACAAAAGGAAACAAAGCTTATGTACGTAGGGGGTAGGGGTTGTAGGGTGGGGAGGGAAATGGAAAAAAATGAGAATTAAGTCGTGTCATATACTGGTACAAATTCTCAATACTGAGTGTGATCATGGTGTGTATATAAAATGTACCAGTACAATTAATTTTTTAAAACTAGCTTTGAATTTTAGTAAAGAGAATATTATGATGCAAATAATTTAATGTCTGACAACATTTGACTCAATATGGTTTTGGAGATTGCACCATATTACTAAATATATCTTTAGGTCATTTATTATCACGTCATATAATATTACAGTGCATTAATTCACCACTACCAATATTGATTTTTATTGATGTACATTAAAACTATATCATTTGGAACTATTTCTAGTAGTCTCACTGTGAATTTTCTCATGACATGTTGTCTCTAAGTATTTCTGTTAGTGCATATCTAAAAGGAGATTTCTGGTTCATAGAATTTAAATTCAGCCTCAGTGGATGCTACCAAATACTCTTCAAACTTCCATTCTCATCAACACTACCATGTGCATTTTTAAATGCCCCCAGGGAATGGTCTACACAAGAGTGAGAAGGATGTGAAGGGAAAGGGAGGGAGCTTGATGGGAAGAGAGAAGATGTATTTGTACTGGGCTAGAAACTGTGGTAAGTGCTTTATATTTATTATAGGACCCCTTATAGGTAGCAACTACTATAATCCTCATTTCACTAGTGAAGTAACAGAAACTCAGAGAGGTTAAATGACTTGTTCAAACTTAAACAGCTAGCCAGTGATGGATCTTTAATTTGTACTCATGCTATTTGACTCTAAATCCCAATCTATCAAACCACTTGTCTCTAAACAGCTAAAAACAACAAATTAGAGAATGTTTTGTGGTATTTTTGATGTATAAGGCTTGCTGTCTCATGAACATTAATGATGAAGTGATCAGGTATCATTTTACCTTCCATTTATAGAACACTGCCCATGGATAAAATTCTGTTTAAATGTCTGTCTTAGTTACTTTCTCGTCACTGAGACACCATACCTAACACTTACAACTGTAAAGAGTAAAGGTTACTCACGGTTTGTAGCAGTTTCAGTTTAGACTTCATAGAAGAGGAGTAGCAGCTCATGATATGGCAGAGGGAAGCAGAGAAGGGGATCAAGGAAAGAGGGTTGGAGGTTCACCTTTCCATGCCATGCCCCAATGGCCACCACCTCCCACCAGGCTTCAACTTCCAACATCACATTTAGCTATAAACTCATCCACTAATGAGTATCACGCCCCATGATCTAGTCACTTCCCCAAAGCCTCACCTCTGTGTTCATGAGTCTTTGGGAGGATATCTGGGCATAGAACTTAAAAGCACTTCTTCCCTAAGACTTAATATCCTTATCTGTGTGCCTGTAAAGAAGTTACAACCTAGACAACATGTGTACCTCTGTCCCAGCCACATCTCATGTTGTTTGTTTACAAATACTCCATGCAAGAAGCTAGGATTAAGCTTATGCATATGTGGACAGTCAGTTCTGGATGCTAAGGTTGCAGGCAGGATTTTAATAGCTACAACTTAGATGCAGAGATGGACACATGTCATTAGCTAAAGTATAACAAGCACACAGTTGGGAGCCAAGGGAGCACTCATATCCTTCACTATCACATGTGTGCACCTTATTTCCTAAATCTCCGTAACCAAGCCAAATCATTCATGTGACACTCCTGAATCAACTAAAGTATGCAGCTCATTTGGCCTTTTGTTTGTTTTAGTGAACAAGTAAAAAATTTTTTCTCCCACCTCAGAGAAGTTCTTTCTGCAGTATAGAAATTATTCTTTCCATAACATTGAAAATTTGAATATAGACATTAGAGTTATTCTTTAAATTATTAATAATAAATCATAAGTATTTAACTTGATCTCATTATCTGTTGTAATGACACATTGAAGAAGCAAAATACATTTGCAAACACAATAATAAACTGTGACAGACTATGTGACATCATTTCTAAATATCCTGCTTTTTAGAGAAATGAATGCCTCACACCTCAGGATATCATTCCGTTCAGATGATCCACAGAATAATTGTTCTCATTAACTTCTTAAATAAAAAGAAGTATAAAAATAATTTCACTCTGGAACCTAACTGAAATTCACCTACAATGCTTTGAAGTCATAAAAATCAGAGAATAATTATGCAATTCTGTCTTCATGTACAGATATTTTCAAAATGATTTCTAATTATGGTTAAATTCTATCACTACATATTCTAAAAAAAAACAAGTGGAAAAGGAAGCTCTACAAGCAAAGCCAATCATGTGTATAATATTTATTTCCCTTGCTTGGCTGAAGTTCTTTAGTAACATGCAGTAGAATGTCTAATATATGAATATTACTCTGCAGTTCTTTTCTGCTTTGCCATGCACAGCGATGCTACAAGTGACATCCTGAGGGTTATCTGAGGATCTTCGCTCCATGCACTTTCCTTTATTACTGAATATTGGGGCAACTGATTTGTTTGTATTTTACTGCTATCAAGCAATACTGTCCTCAACAATAATAATGATAAGTATGATCAAAATACCAGCTGTACTTTTTAGAGTGGCTACCGTACGTTTTGCCCTCTCTATGTGTGATTTTCAATCACCATAACAACTCTACCAAACAAGTAGTAATGTCCACATTTTTGTAGGTAAGCAAACAGACACAGAGAACAGAAATAACTTGCCCAAAGTCATCAGGCTGATACTCAGTTTCAGTGCTACTAACAAAATCCCAGGTTTCCTCAGTTACAATATATGGGGAGGTTCTTTCCCATCTCAGCCTTTCTTGTTTATTCTATTACGTTTTGTCTCTTTACAATATTTCTCCTCCTTACTGTTTACTCCGATTTCTCCCTCCTTTAACCCAGTTGTGCCACATCCAGTCCTTCTAAACTATTTTCCTTTCTTTTAAACTCCCCTCTCCTCCCATTTCAGCCAGTCTCTTCTTAAAACACAAAGGGTAGTTAGTACTCACCACTAGACTGAGCTGATAACAACTTAAAGCCAATCAGGTATCTCAGTGCTGCCAGACAGGGTTCCCTGTCAGGGGACTACTCAATGGAGGAAAGGTGCTTCTGCCTATAAGCCAACTGAACACATCTCATAGGCTTTGCTATATACAGTCAACAATTAGTTATGAAACCAGCACCCGGACTTTTGCCCATAACTGTGCAAGGGAAAAATTCCAAATAAGGTAGATGCCTGTTATTTAATCAGTATTCATGTAGTTATTAATATTAGTTGGAAGCAGCAGTCAGGGACTGGTGAGTTTCAAGCTGCCCATGACTCCATGTTATTGAAATACTGTTGTTTGGGGGCTTAGTAGCGGTAATACACCTGTCCTATAATTACACAATACCTTCTAATGCCTCATTTTGGGTTACAGCCTGACCCACTTGTTTAGATATTTTGTACCTAGAAATGGTAGAACCTATGTGATTAATACTCACCGGGAAATACTACTTTAAAATGCATAAAAATTAAAGCACATCAGCCGGGCGTGGTGGCTCACACCTGTAATCCCAGCACTCGGGAGGCAGAGGCAGGAGGATTGCTGAGTTCCAGGCTTGCCTGGGCTACATAGTGAGTTCAGAGCCAGCCTGAACTACAAAGTGAGACCCTGTCTCAAAACAAACAAACAAACAAAAAATCAAAGCACATCTTACATAACACTGTTCTGTTAAATGGAACCACCATCTTGAGTTTCACATTCCAATAAAGCACACAGATTGAAGTAAATGCTGTGTATATTGGGTCTATTTTCTAAATAGTTAAGAATAAAGACACATTGCAGTCACATAACTTCTTGATGGAGAGAAAGCTATGAATCCAGAAAAACAGCAATTTATCATGGCACGAATATCAAGTCTTATTACTTCTGTCTTATTACTTCCATCGTTGTTTCTTTAAGGAATTTTATAAAACACCTATATTGATATCCAATTCATTGAATAGTGAACATACAAACATGTAGCCTTGTTCCTGACTACTACCTTACTAAATAGTGCCCAGTGTCCTTTTCCCATGCTCTGAAAATACCTCAGGCCTATTCTCTAGCTTTCTGGTCACTTCATGTATTAAAAAATCCAGATACTCTTTTTGTCTTCACATCCACTCTCTTGCACTTAGAAGGTTCAAGAAACCTACAGAAGAACACTCTGTTCTTCTATGGCAGTAATGGTAAACCTGTAAGAGCTTTCAATGATACAATCAGCCCACTATGGCGAGTATGCCATAGATTTGCCACCCCTGTTCTAGATTGTTAATTGTGATTTTTCTATGGCACAGTAGGACAAAAGTTGTCTACAATTATCTGTGATATATTTCAAAATGACAGAATTGATAAATGTTGAAGGAGATAGAATTACTTCTTACCCTGATATCACCATGATATATTGTATGAATATATCAATTGATCATACTATACTCATACATATCCAAGGTATTACATAGAAATAAAAAGTATAAACAAAAGTTCATATGTTCTAACTCATTTCATTTTTAACTGAGTTTATTTGTACATTTTAAGTATACCTTACTTTTACATTCATCATTGAGAGTTTGTACCTATACATAACATTTATTGATTCTTATTTTTTTCCACTCCTCTGCACTCCCTCCTTTATAACAAAGTGGATGTACCTTTGAGGCCATACTCGTAAGTAAACAGGACACACATGTGTAAATACCATATAATTTATCTAACTCATTTTAATTCAGTATCAGTTTACTGTTAAACTTCTCTCTTCCTCCATAGTACTGCTAGATTTCCACTCAAGGAATTTGGGGTAGGAAATAAATTCAGCCTGCTCTTTCACCCCCCTCTCTTCTGTCTAAGTCTTTTTCTTCTCTTCTGGATTTGGGTTGGGAAGATTTTTTTATGTAATTCTCACTCAGCTGCCAGTACTTTTCTGTCTGTGAATGGTTAGTCATCAATACCATCCACATGGCAGGTATTTAAATCACTGTTGTATGAGGGGATCTTCTGGAGCTGCACAAGGAGGTGACTTTCTCAGAATTTTTCTCTGCAACTTCTTCCAAGTTCCTGTCAGCTTCCTCCTCTTGTAATTTTCCACCAAGTTGCTGGTTACTAAGAACACCTTCACTGATTGGCAGCCCTCTTGATAACAGATTCCAAGGATACCCCAGCCTAACTACCTTTGGTACATCCATTTGGCCCATGGAAAACACATTCATACATTCTGTACAAAACTGGGAGTTCAGTCTGTCCTGTTGATAATTCTCTCTTTACTCTGTCATCTGTCTCCTAATATACTCTTTTTGCTGTAGTAGACACATGGGATAGATATGGGAGTCCATTAGATAAGCAAAGGTTCAAACAAAACAAAAAAACATATGCCATTATCTCAGGTTTTTCAGACTTTGAGATTTCTGCCAAGCAGTTATCTTGGAGTTTCCTCCATCATTAGTTTTAGAGCATTTCTCTTCTCTCTCTTTAAAGAGAAAGGGGGACACTACATACTTCACACAGATAACTTTTCTGTATAATTTTCACATAACTATCCCAATAATACTATGAAGTAGGTAGCGAAGATGTCACTAACCACATTTTGCCAGTCTAAAAGCTTTAAGGTCTATAAGACTCTCGAAGGTGTAGTGTGTTCAAAGAGCCCCTATATGAATATCAGAGCCAGATATAAACTGTAGTTCTCCAATTCCAAATTCATGCCCTAAAACTGTCTTTGTGGCTTCTGCATTATACTTGCGACTATATGAACACAAAGACCTTCAGAACCTCTGCAATAAACTTCCCTTGTGCAGGACTGGTGCAAGACAGATAAGTCATATGCAGAATCTCATTCTATTGTACTAAAGAGAGTTTCTGGTAAACAAAGGGCTACCTGATGTGTGCACTACAGTAGCTGCTATGAGGAAGAAGCTTGTGGTCTTTCTCAGAAAGGTAGTATAGTTTTAAGTAAGATAATGAATAATCAAGTGGTGAAATTAAGTACAGACTTAATTGTTCAGGAGGCTGTATTAACTGGAAAAAATATAAGAGGCTTAGTATAAGCCTTGACTAAAAGGATGAGGGTTTATGAGACAATCAGGCAATAATGAGTACAAAGGCATAATATAAGTCAGATTACAAATGACTGTAGTGGTAGTGGTAAAAGAAATCTTTGACTCATTGCAGCGGTATTACCCAACTGCAAACTTCAAGGAAGAACTCTGCGTTATTTACCACTGTCTGCCCCTTCCCTTGAAAGAGATCCAGGGCACAGTAGGCAGGCTCAATAAATATTTGTTGTTTGATGAGCATAAAACTAGATACATTTGAATCTGGATCTTACTGAAGCTAAGAGACAACTTTCACTGCTATGATCAAGAACAGAGTCACATGAGACTTTTATAATGTGCTGGTGAATTATCACTTTTTGCTGAGAAAATAGAATAATATATACTGAGTAAATTATAAATGAAAGAAGCATATCGAGCTCATAATTCCAGAGACTAGAAGTCCAAAAGCATGACACTGGCATTTGCAAAAAGCTTCTGTTCCATGTCATAATGGTAAACAGGCAAGCGACCATCTACAACACAAGTAATCAAATGGAGAGAATCCTTTGAATCAGCAATCCAGTCCCAGAGATAATGGCATTAAGAGGGGAGCGCCCTGATGAACTCATCACATCTTCACGTGGTCCCAGTTTCCAAAGTCAATTAAATTTCAACATGAGTCTGGGAGGAAACTTCAAACCATACCAGTGCCTTTATCCTTATTTCAAATTTTACTTGATACCCAGTCTCATTTGCACACTTATTCTATCTAAAGCTATCTCAAAGTAAGTAGAGGCAGATTGCCCTGAAATAAACCTGAAAAAATGACCAAAGTAACACTCATATCTATCTCTCTGGCTGTCATGGAAATTTAATTTTATTATAGTATTCTTGTTATATCTTAAGGTCTCAAAGTTTAAATTTACATTTATTTTCACAGATCGAGAGACTGTAATAAGTTTGTATAAACTTTGGAAACAGGTGGGCTTGGTAACACATTTCTATGATGACAACACTCTAAGAAATTGAGGCAGAAGGATCACAAGTTCGAGCCCAGCCTGGATAGTGCATCCACTTAGCAAGAACTTGTCTCAAAACAAAAATTAGAAAGGACTGGAGGCAAAGCTCAGTATGCAGGCCCTGTGTTCAGTCCACAACACCAAAAATAAAAAGAAGCTGGGTGGGACATTTAGCTCAGTGGTTCTGGCACCTGCTTTGCAAGCACAAGGCACTGAGTTTGATCCTGGTAACCACATACAATGCTGGGCCTGGTGGCTCAACATGTACCAAAACAACCTAAAGAATATTCATCCTCTTGGACCAAGTGGACCAAGTACTAGTTAATTCTAAGACTCTATCCAAAAAAAAAAAAAATGATGTAAACAAACATTAACATTATTATTCATTGTAATTATTCAGAATAAAAAATGAATAATACACTGAATGGGCATTTTGTGTACATTTAAGTAATCTCTGTATTGCTCACCTGAGAAAATGTCAGTTGTCAATATTTAATAACATGGCAAAATGCAAACATATTCACAAACATATTGGGAAAACTCTGGAAGAAATTATGCCAAAATGGTAAGTTTTCTCCAGGTGTTGAGATTTTTTCATAATTTTTCTAAAAAACAAGAATTTTTTAAATTTTTCTTTTAAAAATTTTTATTTATGGGCCGGCGATTTAGCTCAGTGATTCCAGCACATGCCTCGCTAACGCAAGGCCCTGAGTTCTATACTGGTAACCACATACAACAATGCTGGGCGTGGTGAGTCATGCCCACCAGCAAACAATACCACATACCACAGTGCTGGGTGTGGTGGCTCACGCCTGTAATCCCAGCACTCGGGAGGCAGAGGCAGGAAGACTGCTGAGTTCAAAGCTCACTGGGCTACATAGTGAGCTCAGGGCCAGACTGAACTACAAAGCAAGACACTGTCTCAAGAAAAAAAATAAAAAGGAAAAATTTTATTTTGTATTTGAGGTACATAATAATTAAATTCCTCATGGGGCCAACCTTTATATCCATTCCTACCCTTTAACACTAAGGCTAAAACTAACTCTAAATTACTTCTAAACTTAAATTTAACCTAAGACTCGCCCTAAATCTATTCCTAATTCAGTTCCTAGATCTAAACCTAACACCAACCCGAGTCATAAAACCAAACTCTAATCCTAGCCCCTGGCCAAACCTAATCCTATATCTAGTCCTAGCCCTTGTTCTGTACTAAGACCTAAACATAACCTGAACCTTAGACTTTGCACTAAATATAACCTCAAAATTAGACCTAACCCTAACCTAACCATAAACCTGGGCCCTTAACTCTAACAATTTTATTTTTAATTTATTTTATTAGCACATTTTATACATACATTATGATAGCATTCAACATTGAGAATTTATACCAGTACATGACCCATCTTGATTCTCATTTTTCCCATTCCCCTGCCCTCCCTGCAACCCCCACCAGCCTATATACATAAGCTGTGTTTCAAATTTTTCTTTCCCTTCTTTACTTATCCCTACCCCTTTTCCCTTTTCCTTTGAACATTTTCTTCCTATTTCATAATACCTATCATACATTTTAGAACTCATTTACACCTTCAGTCTCTCATACCAAAGAAATGATATGGTTTTTACACGTCTGTGACCTATTTATTTCACTTATGAAGTATATCCTCTATATGTCTGCAGTTCTGTAACTGCATGGTGTATCCATTTGAATATAAATGACTCAAACTTATTATTACTTATGGCTGAGTTATACTCCATTTTTTTAAGAACACATCTTCTTTATCCAGTCCCCCATTGATGGGCATTTGGGATGCTTCCAAGATTTAGCTATCACAAAGTGAGCTGCTATAAACATGAATACACACATATATCACTGTGGTATGAATCTTTTAATTCTTTCTTTTGAGTTATCCCTAGCAAGGGAAGAGGGTTAAATGGGACCATGAGTCCTAGTTTTTTTAAGGAATCTCCACACTTATTTCCTTAGTGGTTACACCAGTCTACATTCCCACTAACAGTGGAGAATTCCTTCCTCCCCACAGTCCCCCCATCATTTGTAATAAAAAAGGAAGTAATACACCTAACTTCATTCCTCAAAGCAACCATTACATTGATTCCAAAAGCAGAGAAAGTCCCAACCAAAAAAGAGAACTGCAGACCAATCTCCCTAATGAACATTGATGCAAAAATCTTCAGTAAGATGCTTTCAAACAGAATACAAAAGATCATCAAGAAGATATATACTCTGACCACATTGGATTCATGCCAGCAATGCAAAGATGGTTCAACATACATAAATCAATAATTAACAATTTTTAATAATTTTGTATATTTTTTAAATCAGAGGGAAAACTATACCTCATGAGTTTATATTTGTCTATATTTGATTTTCTCCTCTTTGCAGAGGAAAAAATGAAAGGGGATAGACATATAGAAGTGATAATGAAGCCAAGAAATGGAGGAACATAGCAGTAAGTATTAGAAACTTATGTTATAGATCTCTTAAGATCATTGTTGTAATGATCCTATAGATTTTTTTCTCCACTTAAGGTTCTTGCCCCAGTGAGGCTGCCCATGTAAACAACAACAGAAAACAAAATGTAAAGGCA
The DNA here is from genome assembly GCA_004025085.1 of Thryonomys swinderianus. Taxonomy (NCBI): domain Eukaryota; kingdom Metazoa; phylum Chordata; class Mammalia; order Rodentia; family Thryonomyidae; genus Thryonomys; species Thryonomys swinderianus. Next base: position 60,256 of record PVIC010002195.1, read on the forward strand.
CAAAACATTTAAATAAGATAACTCTTTTTTACTTCCTTATGTCTCCAGGAGAAATCATGGTATGTGCAGCTCTAAGCCTGGGAGTATCTTAAGAGTCCTTTTCTGTATGTATATTCTGTATACTCCCCTTAATGTTGTTTCAAAATTTAAAACAACAAATAAAGTGAATTAAGTAAATGGAATCTATAAACTTTGACTATTTACTGTATTTCCTCTCACTTTCTTAGGAAATGGAGTATTAGGAAGTGGGACTCCTAACTTTAAGCGAGCACTTCTTTCTGGCTTTCTGCTGACATCATTCAAGGTCATGTCAATGTAATGAGTGAAGCATGGTTCTTTCCTGAACAGAATGCTCTGCGGCAAAGCCATTCTGCTTTCTTTCTTCCTTCCTTGTTTCCTTCCTCTGACTATGTTAACTGATCACACATGTTTTCAGACAAATTGGAGAACAAAGTTCCCACAACCAAGCATGGTAATTTCAAGAAATAAACTGTAAGGATTAGGTAAATTGCAGGCACATGAGCTTATTATTTATATTATCTAGGCACAGCTTACTTGTTAATTAAATCCCTTAAAAGGCTGCTGCTTGAGATTTTTCTCCAAAGTTAAACACATTTGTGTCCTCACTTTTGTGTCCTCTTCTTTCTAACTACTTGGAGCTAAGGTAAAACTTCACCTTCTTTAGCGCCCTCTATCTCTCTCTCTCTCTCTCTCTCTCTCTCTCTCTCTCTCTCTCTCTCTCTCTCTCTCTCTCTTCTCTCTCTCTCTGTCTCACTCTGTCCATCTCCCTCTCTTTCCCTCTCCACCTCTTTCCTTCTATTGAACTTAAAATGAATTTATCTTTTTTTAAAAGTTTGTATACAATTTTTGTATCCAGTATTATATTTTGAGCATTATTTTATGTCAACATCATTCAAAGTTGTTCCATAGTATCCTATCACATGGTTACAGCATAACTTATTTGACCTACTGTTAGTGAGCTAGAAGTCTTTCAAGTTCTCATTGTTATAAGTGATGCTTAGAAGAGCATCTTTCGTATCAATTACTGTGGATTTTTTCCTCAGGCTACTGGCCTGTAAGTGTGATTATAAATCAAAAAGAATGACTATTTTAAGGTTTAAGATTTAGTGCATGGAATAACCTTATTTTTAGTAATTTAACCTTTTAGTAAAGGCCATCCTCTTTATAATTTGGCAAAGAACATCACTGAACTGTGTACATGCCCCAGGCTTTATAGGAAAAAATTAATAATGAGATAGGATATCTGACAAAAGAAATGTCAAAGCATTACTGTGTGGTTTATTCAACTGCTATAGTAATGCATGAAAATGAAAAATGATTTAAAAACAAAGCTTATAGCTAAAAGAAAAACAATAGAAAGGTTTGCAAAATACGCAGCCTGGTCATATAAGCATGCAACAGTGTAGCCAAACAGTTCTTGAGCAAAAGGAGTGACATGATTAGAAGGAGTCAGAAGGTATTAATCAGGACGATGTAAGAATGATTCCAAAGGCATTTGAGGGATTTTTGTGGCAAGCTAGGATCTTGAGAGCAAGGTTTCCAGAGAAGTAACCACAGGACGCCAGCAAGTACCGCCAAGGCCATCTTGAGTCTGTGCACCCTTCATTCCAGCCAAGTGCCATTTCGTTTCCCTAACCATGGCTCAAGCAGGTCCAGTGGCAGCTCTGGACATGATTCTGGAGAGTCTGATGCATAAGCCTTAGTGGTTTCCACACTGCAATAATTCTTTCAGCACACAGAATATCTGGGATGTGGGGCTACAGTGGCCTCCATTTTTATCCAGTAGGATGCATCTGTGGATGACCTGTGTGCCCATGCAGAAGCGTGCCCATCACTGGGGCAGAGTTGTAGTGGAGAGCCCTTACCAGGGCATAGCTTGTGGAGCCAGGGAAGAGGGGTCACCCCGAGACCAGGAATTTTAGGACAACCTCAGTGCAACAATATCCTCAGAGAACTGTAGCCACAAGACTCCAACTCAGGAAAGCTACTGCAGGGGCTCAGCCTAGACAAGCAATAGAGTTGAGCCTGCCTGAGGTTTTGGAGTTTCAACCTCTACCACAATGTGTCTGAGGAGTGGCACATCGGATCAAAGATTATTCTGAAATTTGAAGGTTTACTGTTTTCTTTGTTGGGCTTTGAACTTACTTGGGATCTGTTATTCCTTTCTTCTTTCCTGTTTCTCACGTGTGAAGGGAAATACTTATCGTATGCCTGTTCCAACATTGTGTTTTGGAAGAACAGAACATGTTTCGATTTTATAGGCTCACCACTGGATATCTGCCTCAGGATGAAGTGTACCTTGAGGCTCACCAGTCTGACTCAGTCGAGAGGACTTGGGACTTTAGAGTTCATGCTGGAACAAGTTAAGCCTCTTGGGGCTAATAGGATGCAGTAAATGTACTTTGCCTATGACAAGGACAACAACCTGGTAGAACCTACAGAAGTAGAATGCTATGTTCTGAGTGCATCTCCTAGAGTTAGTGACTGGAAATATAAACCCCAGTGAAACACTGTTGCAATGTAGAACCTTTAAAAGTTGATAAGGCCATGAGACTTCTACCTTCATAAATAGATTAATGTCTTTATTGTGAGAATGAGTTTCTTAAAGGATAACTGTGGTCCCTTGCCCTTTCTCCTTTTCTTGTCCATGTGATGCCTTCCATCATGTGTGTTACGCAAAAGGGCCCTCACTAGATTCTGACCCCTCGATCTTGAACTTCCCAGATTTAAGAACTATGAGCTAATAAAAGCCTGTCCATTATAAATTAGCAAGCATGGGACTAAGATATCTAGTTATCTTGGAGGGGAAAAAACGCTTCAGATTTAGTCGCAATAAATTTTAAGTATACAGTATAGTATAGTCACCATGGTTTATATTACATTCTCAAAACTTACTCATTTTATTACTGAACATTTGTACCCCTTGGTCAATATTTCCCCATTTCTCCTACTCTCCAGCCTTCTATAGAAGGGATTCTATTGTACTAGAGTATATGTAATATCATCTCTGGCTTCTGCCAAGTAGATACAATAGCATTCAACCTCCATCACGTTGTGATCATCAAAAATGCCTCCAGATATTTACAAATGTGCTTGAGGTTAAGAGCCAGTGTACTGAGCCAGAGGGTTAGCTCAGTGGTTCCGGCGCCTGCCTTGCAAGTGTAAGGTCCTGAGTTCGATTCCCGGTATCCACATATAATGCTGGGCATGGAGACACGCCCACCAACAATCAACGCCGCATACTACAATGCCGGACGTGGTGGCTCACGTCTGTCATCCCAGCACTCGGGAGGCAGAGACGGGAGGATTGCTGAGTTCGCGGCGGCTTGCCTGGGCACCATAGTGAGCTCAGGGCCAGCCTGAACTACAAAGAGAGACCCTGTCTCAAAAAGCAAAAAAAAGAGTCAGTGTACTGAATCTCCCCTGAGAACTAATGATCTAAGTAAAGGGTTCCCAAATCCTTTGTGGTAAGGTGCACTTCTGTTTTCCATTTAAAAGCTGAAGTTGAAGATAAATATAAAAAGAAATGGGACAGAGAAGGAAATTTATAAATCGCACAGAAGGAGATGAGGGTAAGGTGTAGCAGGCTTGTTTCAACACATGGGAAGAGCTGGGCGTGGTGACTCATGCCTGTAATACCAACATTTGGGAGGCAGAGGCAGGAAGATTGCTGACTTCGAGGCTTGCCTGGGTTACACAGTGAGCTCAGGAACAGCCTCAACTACAAAGCAAGACCCTGTCTCAAAACAAAAAAAAGGAAAGATATATTTAACACTAGGGTTCCACAATATGACTGATCAGCCCTTAGGACAAAGCAGTGGACAGTTCCTTACTCCAAACACCTTACCTACTGTTTCTTTTACCAGCACTACTTTTGTCAAATAAGACGTTAAAAACCCATTTGAATCTTCAATTTCATCTTCTATAAGTAAATACTAAATTATCCTGTCTCCTGGGAGACTGTCAAAGCATTAAAGTTATATTTGTGTTGTTAGATAAAGTATAGCTCTGAAGCAGAATGGTTACGGATTTATTCTCTGCAGTAATATGAATCTTCATGTGAATCTCAGCTCTGCACTTACTAGCTGAGTGACTTTAGACAATTGCATAGTGTCTCAGTTTCCTCATCTGTAAAATGAGATTAATAACATAGTACTTGTTTCACCAGATTGTTCTGAGGATTCAGTAAAAGAATGTAAACAAAGTCCACATCAGAATGAGAAGAACAGTACCCAGCAAGGTACCTCCCATTATGCAAACAGCAAGGACAAACGCCTGGAAAGCTGTTTGACTAGTTTATTTTTTTTTTAATCTTGCTGTTTTGAGAAATACAAAAATGACACTAAACTTATTATTTTAGTGAAACCGTAGAACTTTCCTGAGTAGTTTTTTTCTGTTAATCTTCTTGCCTAAAGGGGATTTACTTTATTTTTAACAGGGCAATGATTTGCTGAATTTTTAATCTACTCATAGTTATCACATAGGCTAGGACAGTGATAGAACCCCCTAAAGCTGCCCAAAGCATTTGCCCTTCATATGTATCCGTGCACCCGAAACTAAAGAGTCCCAGACATGCTGGAACCACTACATGGATTACTGAGAACTTGTAAGTTACGAGACAGTGTAGTAGGTCTTGGCTGGCCTTTGGCCAGTAAATCGTGTTAAACCTGTTTAGTTCACGTGTGGTTCAGTTGGCTTACGGCAAATCATACAATTGTGAAGCCAAAATGTTGACCTTTCCTGAGCCACTGGGAAAACTCCAATTAAATCCAAGTAACAAACTCCAAGCTCATGTACCTCCACTTTTCATCACAACAAAATTAATATCTAAAGTTCAATTACAAAATAGCCAGTTTTGCCTTTGAAAAGAAAATGAAGGAATTAGTATCAATGTACATACAAATTAGACAGTCAAATATTTTGTTACAAATATCTCCTTTGTTATTCAGCTCTTCCTTTTCATTCTTTTTGTTAAGGCTCAACATCTAGACCCACCGAGGACGTTGAGAATAATGTGACTACATTCTGTTTCCATCTCAGCTTCTCTAAGACATCGCTTTGCAGTATCACTATTAACACAACCAAGTACTTCAGTGCTACAAGAGATACGTTGTGCTGTCAAAATGGAGAAGACAGTACTATACTGAACCTTTAACAACAAGCTTTTGTATATACCAAGAAACCCAGAAAAGTTTGCTTGATATAAAGATTGAAACTAAGAATTTGAGATTTATCCCGTTCTTGCCAAGCTGATTCAAATTTGTCCAAATGAAAGGTACAGTTATAGGTCTTTACTTTTCACTTAGATTTGGACTAAACCTTAATCATATTCATGTATTTCTTTCCACATTCCTCCTCTGAAGAAGCAAAAGCACAAAAAAACCTTAAAATCATCAATAATCCCACCCACAAAAATGTAGTATTTTGGCATGTAAGAACTTAAGATTTTTCTGTGGTGTACAATTTTAAACAGACAGAAAAGATCATTCAACACACCCTTTTCATAAGGACTTTCCTTTATCTACTTTATGCTCTTTTTGAAATTCTAAATACAGGCATAATACATATGGTAAGCATGCAGTTCACTGAGTTTCACAAAGCAAACATGCTCTAAATATATACCACTGAGATGAGGAAATAAAATATTGCTGGCACCCCAGTGCCTAGTGCACCATCCCAGCAACACAAAGAAAAGCACGACTCTGACTTTTTTCACTGTTCACTACTTGTCTATTTTTGAACTTTATATAAATGGAATTATATGCTATGCACTTAGTTTTACATCTAGCTCATTTGGATCTCATGTAAGATTCACCCTATTGCTCCTTAGAAGTACACTGCGTAGATATATAACCAGTTATTTATTCATTCTATACTTGATGTGTATTGAGGTTGTTTCCAGTTCTTAGATATTATAAATGATTCTATTAGGATTATTCTTGTACCATTCCTCATGCATTTATGTTCACATTTAACTTGTATGTAAATAAGAGGAATTGATGTATGGTGAACTATATTATCTTTGGTATAGAGTGTCATATCATCTTCTGAAATGGTTATGTGAATTTCCACCTCCACCAGTGGTTCCTGGGTATCTCAGATGCTTTATATCCTAACCACCACCTCTTCTGTCTTTTTTATTTTGCCCTTTTGGATCGATGTGTATTCATTTCATAGTATGTTTTCAATTTGCAAATCTCTGATGATCCATGATGCTGAAAAGCTCTTCAAATATACATTGGCTATTTGCATATTTTCCTTTATAATACTTGGTTAAATATTTTAATGTTTCTTCTGTTAGATTGTCTGTCTTTATTGATTAATACTAATTGTTATATATTCTGATCACACCAATGTGTTAATTGTATTCTTTACAAACACCTCCAATCTGCAACTTACTTTTTCACTCCAATGACTTTGATTAACACAAATTCTTGATGTTCAGTTTTATGACGTCATTTTTCAATAACAATGTTTTGGTTCATTTAAGAATTATTTGCTAGATGTATATAAATTGTACCAATAAAGAATTCAATTTAAAAAAGAATTATTTGCTAAACCAGTAAGATATTCTCCTTTATTTTTTAGAAGATTTATCATTTTATCTTTCCCATTTAGATCTATAGTCCATCTGGAATCAATTTACATGCAGTATAATATGGAGGTGATATTTCCTTTTTTCCAATCTAATAGACTACAAATCCAGCACCATTTATGGAAAGGGTCACTGCTCTCTGATGTACTACAGGGACACCTTTTTCATTAATCAAGTAACACACGTGTCCATCAGTTTCTGAATTCTCCCCTTTTCCTCATTATTCTATGTATCTCATTGTGTGTACTGATCTGTTATATATTCCATTTGATTTTTTCCTATGAATTTGATACTTTATGGTATTATAAATACTGCCCTTAAAATTTTCACCTTCTATGATTGTTTCCAGCATATTAAAAACAATTATATATTTGTTGTTCCATTCAATGATTTTGAAAGTTCATATTTTACTTTTAGTAGCTTTTCTATTGATTCCTTTAGATTTTCTATGTATGCAATCTCATTAGTAACAGTTTTATTTTATTACTTTCAATGGTTATGCTAATTTTCCATGCCTTGTTGCACTAACAAAGACTTGAGGTATAATGATAAAAAGAGGGGTATAGTATACATTCTTGTCTCATCTTCATTTGGTGAGGGGGAATCTTTCAATATTCCATAGCTCAATATAAAGTTTTCTGTAAGCTTTTTTATTAAACGGTGAGATTACCAGGTTAAAATCTTTCTCTCTTAATTTGTTAAAAGTTTCATCACTTAAATTTTGAATGAGTACTGGTTTTTACCAAATTTTTCTGCATCTAATAAGGTAATATGACTATATCTTGATTCATATTGATCACATTTGTTGAATGAAAAGATTAAATCACTCTTACATATCTGAAATATAACTAAACTAACCTTTTGAGTAATAGATTATCTTAATGCAATATAACATTTTATCTGATAATGTATTAGGATTTTTCACTATAGATTCCTTTGAAAACTTTTATGATGTAACATGTCAGAATCTAAGCCCATAAATAATAGATTTACACTCTTATTTGATGACTGAATAACTTCCAGTGACAGACTGTAAACTCATTATTGAATATGTAAGATATTTTCAAAATTACTCCATCATAAAAAGCAATAGCTGAACACCTTTGTGTATACTTATTTTACTTGTACCTGTTTTCTATAGCACTAATCAGCACTATCCTTTTATTTCATTTGAACTCAGCCATAGATTAAAAATTATGTCAAGAATTAGAAACCCAGATTCCTGTAGCAGCAACTCATTAATATGCAATATTGAGCTTGTTACTATGACTGAGAATTGCTAAAAAAATAGAACCTTGAAGTAAAAAAATCTAAACACTTTAGTATACTTAGGAAAAGTACAAAATACAAAATACTTTGTGAAACACTCTAATATGGTTTCAAGGAAACTCAAATAATAACAAGAAAGAGGTAAGTTAATTCATAAAAAAGATACTCAATACTTGTGTAATAGTAAGCAGATAATTTCTCCCTGTAACCTTCATTTTTTTAAACCAATAAGATAATAATATATTCATTTTAGAGGATTCTTAAGGCATCCAATGAGCAGCTCCTACAGGAGGCTTTTACAGATTTAGCATTTAGTAAATGATAGTTCTTTTATTTTCTCTCCAGTTAAAAATCTACTTGGAAACTACTGGAGTTTTTAAATATTCTATATATTAAGGAGTATGTTTATTTTATATGGTCATCAAAATGGCTAAATGTCTTCTTATGAGACTTTATAACTACATGAAATGCTAAAATGATAGGGTGAAGTCTCTTTAAAGGTGATAATTAAGATATGATCAAGTAGTTCCCAGTTATGAAGTAATTGTGTCACGCTCTATTTTGGTAAAATAAACAGAAAGCACTTGGGATATGCTGTGTCAGTTAATTGTTTAAACAAACTAAAAACTTATGTCAACGATACCTTACTCTTTATGACAACCACGACTCTACAGAGTAACATCCAGTATGACCTTCTCTCTATAACTCTCCTAATTCTATTTTCTGGAGCTAAGGGAGTTAGTGTAAACTTCATTTATGTGACAAAACTCTAACTCTTAAAAATCATTGAACATTTTTCAGGATACATTACTTCTTGGTAATGATTATTACATAAATATAGTTTAAAGAAGAACATTAAACTTATAAAATTTCAGCTAGTACACATTTTCATGAAATAATTAATCTTATTTTGTCCTGTGATATGAGGCTACTTGCAAATATATCAAACTACCCAAATTAATACTCCTATAAAACAAAGGGGGAGTTCTAAATGGTCAGTTTTGCTACTGTCTTTGTAATGAGATCAATATTTGAATTTTAATGTTTTTACAAATGTTGACTATCAAAAGTTGAACTGAGATTTTGGAAAAGGAAAGAAGAGGGTGGAAATTCTTTTTAAGTTTTTTAGACATCTTTTGTAGAAAGTAAGAACTGTTTTGGGCCATGGGAAAAGTGCTCAAGTTCCACTGATCCTGGGAATCATAGTCATCCCTCTACATCCATAGGTTGCACATTTATGGATTCAACCAACTTCTGATCAAAAATATTTTAAAATATTTCGCCTGCACCGAACTCCCCTAACCAATGCAGCATAGCAACTACTTAAGCAGGATTCACACTGCATCAGATATTATAAGTCATCTACATAGGATACAAAATAAACAGGAATATATGCACCAATTATATGCAAACATTACATCAATTTATATGAAGAACTTGAGTATCTGGAGATTTTGGTGTCAACAGAGAGTCCTAGAACTAATCTCTCACAAATATTGGAAGGCAGCTATGCTCACCACTATACCACCAATGCTCTCTCACAAATATTGACGAACAAATGTGCTCTTCTAGAAACCCAGAATGTTATAGTTCTAAGAGATCTTTAACATCAGTAGTTTAATTCTTTATTTTAACGATAAGGAAACCTACCCACAGAAAATGACGTATGTTAAAGCCTTTCAAGTAGTCCAAGGTATGAGCAATGTTCCAACCCCAATCTACTCAGTTACTATGACTCTTCATTACTTTTTGTTGAAGGGAATAAAAGGGGTCTGACAGCCCTAAGAATATGATGGTTTTATATTTTGGTAGAAGAACATAACTGACTTGGATGATCAGGCTTTCGGGGACAAGTAGACAAATGGACATGCTTCCCCCAAAACCTGGTCAAGCAGTCTCTCTTCTTGGCTAGGAACATTAAAAAATCATCTTGGACTCCAAGATTCCTGAGTAAAAAAACTGTAGGGAAGGACAGAATTTGTGAACTCCGAAGTTACCAGTTAAATCTGGTTAAAATAACTTACATATCCTCGCTGTTCTGATGTTTCCTGGAATACAAAAAGCCATTCTTTTCCAAAAAGGAAATCTGAAACAGTATCAGTCAGACTTGGTCCCCATCATTCTAAATGCCCCTTCTCTTCTCCATGGGTTTCACTAGCAGTGGGCACGATCCTCTGTGACACCAACTCTTACCTCATTCTCCTCACCCTCTTCCCAGATCGAGCTGTCCCACACTTGAGTGTGAGAACTTCTCCTTTGGCTGATCTGTGGGTACCTCGCCCTTCCTTCTAAGTTCTCTCAACCCTGTAAATAGTCCATTCATTAAATTTTATTCAGAATTCAAGTGGAGTATCTCTCATTTCTTGCTGGAATAATGGTTGACATAAACCCTTCTATATTTTCCCATGCAATACTTGAAATTGTTTTGAAATTTGCATTGCACTCCTTAGGAGATAAAGGCAAGCATACTGTTTCACACACAGGCCTCTTAAGTCTCCTTTGAAATTCATCAGATATCCTGTGTGCATACTTTTACATCAAATATATTTTAGCTCACAAAAGTTCAAATATCTACTGTACATAAATAAGCAAAAGAACCATTCAAAAATTGAGAGTATCAGTTGTGTTCTTCCTATCAGTAAGTTTCCATTTCATTGTAATTGTAAGTTGGAATGGATACATGAAAGCTAGATACGTTTATGGGGTACTTTTGATATTTAAACAGATGTACATATTCTATAATATTTAAGTTGGGACAACTCTATCTTTCTTCTCTATACATTTGTCATTTCTTTATCACTGAAAGATTTCAAAATCCTTTCTTTGGTTTTTTTTTTTAAGAAATACAGTATACTATTATTATCAACAGCTACATCACCATGTAAGTAGTGCATACTTGAAATTGGTAAGTAGATTTTAAATGTTCTAACCACAAAAGGCACATGAAACACTGGACATGATAATTATCTTCATTTAATCATTCCACGGTGTAGACAGATATAAAAACCCATGTCCTATCCCATAAATACACATAAGAAAAAATAAATTTTATGAAAAATTACACAGGGAGGTAGAGAAAGTTCAGAGTGATAATGTGAGAAGAACTAAAATTTCCATTGCTGGCTCTGCAGATGGAAGCCACATGCCAAGAAATATGACAGTCTCTAAAAAGTGGGAAAGGCCAGGAAATCTGTGTTCTTCCCCAGAGCCTACAAAAAGGAATTTAGCTCTACTTACAAACTTGATTTGAGCCCAGTGAGATTCACGTGAGACTTCTGACCTCCAGAATTATAAATTTGCATTGTTTTAAGTCACTAGACTAATAACAACTTATTTGTGCAACAACAGGAAATAAATATATATTTTCAGCACAGATCTATCTGACTCATATTCTACACTACTTCAAATATAAGCAAAATGCTACTGAATTCAGAGAGATCAACAGGAGAATAAAAAAACCACAACAAAGTTAAAATTTGAATTATTCTTAAAGGATTGGTAAAGCTTTAATGGTGAGTTATCAAAACAACCTAATGTCCATTAAGAACTTAAATGAACAAATTGTGATATATTCACATAATGAAACAGATAAGTCTCATAGAATTTTATTAAAATAAAGAAATCAAACAAGACCTTGTACATATCTTATGGGTGCGATTTTATGATGTCTAAGAACAGCAAATTATATTGTTAAAAGTATGAAAATGAGTAGTGGGAGGGAGTGAAGCTAATTTCAAAAGGGCATAAAATATATAAGTATATATAATTTTTGAGTGCATCAAATTGAACAATTTAAATTTCTTCATCTCACTCTATGTTAATTAGGTCTCAAAAAAGATTAACTATGACTGCACAGGGTATCTGGAGGAAAGTAAAAATATAAGCAAGGGCTCAGAATCTAGATATAATGGGTCAAATTTAGGAAAAAATAGTACAGTTGCTTCAGTATTCACAAGCTTAACTGCAAAATAGGGTCACTCAATGAATTTTTAAATATGAAGATGTCAGCATCAACCCAGAAATTCCAGTTAAATTGGTTTGTGTTAAACCCCAAAGCTCACTACTTCATATGCACTTACATGGAAAAACATTTAAGAACCAAGAACTTATAGACAATGCAAAAGGAACAAAGTGAATGTTGTAGAGTACATGCTGTGGGTTGGAGGTTAGCAAAGAAAATGAGAAAGCTCAAGCAGGTACAAAATTATGGCAAATGACAAAACAGTGTTGAAGTGGTCTTTGCTAGGGAGAGAGGTAAATAAAACTAATGAGGGTGAAGCATTGGGTGAATAGGGAGGACTAAAGGGATGATAGGCCATGATAAAATCTACAGGCTATGCAAATCCCATTGATTCCATAGGTGAAAATTGGGAGACCTAGGGAAAACTGTAGTGAGTGCTGGGTATAGTGCATCCAATGAAATATGAAATTTAAAAATTTTCACTGCTTTACTTTTGCCTTGTGTAAAAGAATGTTTTCGGTTAAGGGAGAATTTATGTTCTCAAATAAGCTAGTCTCCTCCAACCACAGGATCTCTTCACATGCTACCCCTTGGCCACGTTCAGTCCTACCTTCCTTCACCTAGTTAAATTATAAATTATATTTGTCTTTCAGCTCCTAATCTAGAGGTGACTTAATCAGGAATCCTCCCTTGCTCTCTCAGATAATTACATATTTTATACGGATATGTTTTTCCTAAGATCTATCACAACTGTATTCTTTTTTACCATTAATTCAGATAAAACCAAGGTCATTTTCTTGGGGTTTTTTCCTCTTTATTGAATTTATTGGTACATTTTAGGAACACATTATGAAGACATTCCTCATTGAGAATTTGGACCAGCACTTTCTTTAATCCCTCCACCCCCATATACATAAGATTTGTTTCTGTTTCTTACCTTTTTATCATCAATTTTTTTTCGGTACCAGGGATCGAACTTGGACCCTTGTGCATCCAAGGTTGTCGCGGTACCACTTGAGCTAAATCCCCAGCGCTATCGTCAAATTTTCTATTTCCCTTCTTTGCTTTTTCTTACCCCCCCCCCAAGTTCTCCTTCCCCTTTGCATTTTTTTTCTACTTCACAATACTTATCATACCTTTTGGACCTCATTTAAACCTTTAGTCTACATCCATACCACCCTGAATGCACCTGATCTCATCTGATCTTGGAAACTAAGCAAGATAATAGCCCTGTTTTGATTTTCTACAAATAATTAAAATAGAAGACAGCTGAATCTTTACGTCATGTATCTCAGTTAATCTATTGCAATATAACACATTATGCAGCCTGTGGAGAAGTCAACTATACATTCATAAGGGAATGTATGAGGAGACTACAACACATTGATATTATTAGTGAAAACAATTTTCATTTTAAGCTCTAAAAAGACCTTCGGGTGCTGTTAGAAATTCCTGAACAAAATTGTAAAGCCCATTATTTAAGTAAACACCAAAAGAATAGGAAAAGTATATACACATTAAAAACCAAGAATCACATCATAGCAACATATGTACACCCATGCTCATAGCAGCTCAGTTTGTGATAGCTAAAATCTTGGAAACAACCCAGATGCCCATCAACTAGAGACTGAATAGAGAAGATGTGTTTCTTTTATAAAATGGAGTATTGCTCGAAATAAAGAATAAGTTTGAGTTATTTATACTCAAATGGATGCACCTTGAGAATACACTCGTAAGTGAAATAAGTCACAGATGTGTAAATACAATATCTTTTCTCTGGTATAAGAATCTGAAGATGTAAATGAGTTCTAGAATTTATGATAGATATTGTGAAATAGAAAATATTCAGAGGGAAATGGGTAGGGGTAAGTAATGAGGGAAAGGAAAAATATGATGTTAAAAAAAGAAAGCAAGCAAGCATATGTATATGGGGGTGGGGTTATAGGGTAGGTAGAGAAATTAGTGGAAATGAGAATCAAGTCATGTCATATAGTAGTACAAATTTCCAATGTTGAGTGTGATCATGTTGTGTATATAAAATATACCAATAAAAATTCAATTTAAATGAATAAATAAACAATAGATCAGGACAGAGGAAACTGAAATTGTTTTAATAAAAATTAAAATGATGGGACCATGGATTTAGCTCAGTGGTTCCATCAACTGCCTGGCAAGTGCAAGGTCCAAATTCGATCCCCAGGCCACATACCACAATGCCAGACATGGTGGCTCACGCCTATCATCCCAGCTCTCGGGAGGCAGAGACAGGAGGATTGCTGTGAGTTCGAGACTATCCTGGGCTACATACTAAATTCATGGCCAGCTTGTACTACAAAATGAGACGCTGTCTAAAAATAAATAAATAAGCAAAGTGAGAAAGTTCATGCATATAAATTACTGAAACAAAACCAAGTAGAATTAAAAATCTTGAACAGTCCAGTAACAAGTAATGAAAGTGAAACAATCATGAAAACACTACCAACAAAGAAAAGCCTGGGGCTTCAGGGGTTCTCAGCTGAATTCTATTAGACCTTAAAGAAAAATCTTAACACCAACTCTCCTCAGGCTCTTTAATGAAGCCAAGGAGGAAGAAGTACTTCTCAAAGACAGTCTTGTGGAGTCTAATGAATTCCAAGTTCTTTGGTTAGGAAGACTCCCTGTCCCTCTCCCTTGGTACAAAAATCAATAGTGAGAAATAGTGAGAATAGTGAGAAATGGAATTGGAAAAAAGATTCTATGATTGATCTAAATACTAAAGAAAAGGTTTAAGGTAAACAACTGAAAAAGTGGAGAGGAAAGAAAAAATTGATAATGAATAAAACAACAGGAGAACTGGACAATACAGAGTTCTCTTACCCTCTAAAAACTATATGGAAGAAAAAAGCAAGAGTAAGTGAATCATGAATATACAGATGTGCTTATAAATGAAAAAAAAGTATAGAATAGTGAAAAAGTGTGGGGAAAATAAATAGAAAGAGGAAAATAACAAAGAGTAAAAAATTAAAAATCAATAATTAAAATAATGAAAAACTAATACAATAATTAAAGAAAGTTTTCCATTGTTTTGGACACATGGCTTCTTTCCTCAGGCTCAGGTTAAGAAGCAGAGCTCAGGACAGGAAATGTCTTTTTCACACCTGGAGTCCGAGGTGGCAGTCCACCCCCAGAACAGTGCTGACTATAGAGATCGCTCACAGCAAGAACACAGCACCAATGAGAGCTTCCAGTCATATGTTACTCAGGCTGAAATTTGCCTCAAACTACAAGAGCTGTCCGTGATGATCAGCCCCTGTCTCTCAGTGGGGTTTCCCCTGTTTGCTCTCCAACTGCTAGCAGTCTCCCATGACTGCTCTTCCCTCACCCACTCTGAGAAGTTGGCACTGTAAAGCAACCCAGAGGTTGTTCTAGGACCCAAGTACAAATACCTGGCCCTTCCCTACAATGGCATCCCTACCAGCTCCTGCTCTGTGTGACCATGTCCTCAGGTGCTTGTACTGTAGTCACTCATCAACTGTGGACTCTGGAAGGCCATTCAGGGAGCAGTGCCTTGAGTTTTTCAGGCTGTCTCTAACTGCGTAAGATTTGCCTGGGCTCCATGTAGCTCTCCAGTTCCCATTAGCAGAAATGTTAGTTTCACTTTGTCTCCTGCCTGGCAGCTACCCAGCCACTGGTAGCAGTACTGCTTCATGGTCCTTCCTCTGTATAGTCTATTGCTTTCCTATCACTTAATCCTATTTCCTTCTCTGTCAGTTCCCTCGCCATTCCTATATACCCTCCATTCACTAAGGCTCCTCTCTAAGATGTTGTTTTCCAGACCCTTAGAGATTTTGTCCTGGAGAAGCTCAGTTGATGGTGCTCACTGCTCCACCATTTTGTTCAACCTACTGTTTTACACTTATTTTAAGGTTTTTGTTTGTTTGTTTGTTTGTTTTGTTTTGTTTTGAGACAGGATCTTGTTTTGTAGTTCAAGCTGGCCCTGATCTCACTATATGGCCCACGCAAACCTCAACCTCAGCAATCCTCCTGCCTCTGCCTCCTAAGTGCTGGGATTACAGGCATGAGCCACCACGCCCAGCACTGTGAGATATGGTACGATTTCCAGTGAGCATGAGTCACCATGCCCGGTATTGTTGTATGTGCTTACCATCAGAGATTGAACCAGGGACCCTGGGCTTGCTAGTCAGGTGCCGGAACTACTGTGCTAAATCTCCGGCCCTATTTCAAGTATTTTCTTACTATGCAACTTAGAAATTTGTGGATTTATATACACTGCTATAAAATCCTTCAAAAACAAGGTGCAAAATTTGATTTTATATGAAAGTTCCAGTGGACAACTATTTCTCAGAAGAGAATAACAATAGGGTGGGCATTTTCTAACTGAAGCCAAGAAGCTGTGGTCTGGGCCATGTATGGTCAGAAGTAGGAACAGTCAGAAAGTACTGCTGTCTAGTATTAGTTTTTGAGTAATCTCCACACTGTTTTCCATAGTAGGTGTATCAGCTCACATTCTCACCAGCAAAGTAGATTTGCTGTTTTACTGCAGCCTTCCGTCATTTCTTGATGATGGCCATTCTTTATGGGGTAAGATGGAATCTTAGTACTGTTTGATTTTTCATTCCCCTAATACAGTGATGTTGAGCAGTTTGTCATGTATTTATTGCTCACTCATCCTTTGTGAAATATCCATCAATTTGCCATTTTTTGATTGTTTTATTTTGGGGGATATAGGTTTTGAGTTCTTTATATGTTGCAGATATTACTCCTCTGTCTAAAGAACAGCTAGAAAAAAATTTTCCTACTCAGTAGATGATCTTTTCACTCTGTTGGTTGTTTCTTTTGTTGTGTATTGACCCCAAGAAATACATTGAAAGGGGCATGAGTCAACAGCACAGCACAGATGCCAAAGGCAAAGACAAGGACCAAAATGCTGGTGGGACTTTGGTGGCCAAGACTGAGCTGCCATGGCACTGACAGAGGAGTCCACAGGCAGCAGAGACCCTGAGACCTGCCTGAGCTCCATGACACTGGCATCAAATGGTCAGAGAGACACCAAAGGGAAGAGTCTCTGCATCCTCAGAGGGATTAGAAAGCTCATCCTGCTCCTGGGATTCCTGCGCTTTCTGTGTGCACCCTGGACGTCCTTAGCAGTGCTTTCCAGAGGCCTCACAGCAGTCTGCTCGCCATCTGGAAACAGCCACGGTGTCCCAGCTCCTTCTGCCCACGGGGAGAATTAGACTCTGACCAGGGCCACTGCCATGCACAGCTATAAGAGCCCCAGTTTCCAGGCCCAGGCCAGCCCTCCAGTTGGAGGTCTGAGGAGGAATCGCAGATGCTGGGGGGAGAGGGCCTGGTGGCATCTGTCTGAAGTGTGCACTCCGCACATCCTGGACTCCTCCCTATGTCTTCCAGAGTCCCTGTTCTGCTCACACCTCGGCTCTCACCCTAGGCTCCTCCCTGACAAGTGAACTTCAGCTTTAATCCAGGAAAGAGAAGGTACAGCTGTGCCCCCAAGGCCCTGTCCCCCAGCATCCACTCCACGTGGACAGTCCATCTGACCATGTTGGGGCACCATCCGAGCCCTCCCTGACCCCCAGGTAGATACTCATCCCCAAACAGAACCATTTATACTCTATAGTCACACAACTTTACAGTATTTTTCATAAGCTATGTAGTAAATAGTCTGTCGTTTTGGCTTTTTAGTGTCTCATTTGGAAGTGAGGCAGGTTCTTCTATGAAATACAGAGACAGAATATTTTGCTGTACCACCTTTTAAGCACATCTCTGGGCCACCCCACCCCACACTCTGAACATATATAAATTAAACCTGGGCTGTGGCTGTGGCCATCTGTGAATCTGATTTTTTTTTTTAACTAGGGCCCTTACACCTGTGATGATAGTATTTTTTTACTGCTTGTGGAAAGGGAGAAAGAAGAGGGATAACCAACCTCTCTGAAACAACTCAAGGTTGAAATTCATTTGAACCAGCTATTGCCCTTCTAGGTGTCTTCCTGAAAGAACTGAAGACATCCCACCATGGTGATGCATGCATAGTTATGTTTATAGCAGCACAATTCATAATAGCTAAATCCGGAATGCAGTCTATATGACCATCCACAGATGAACAAAGAAAATGTGTATTTATACGCAATGGAACACAACTCTGCCATAAAGAATGATAAGACTCAGTCATTTGTAGAAAATTGATGCATTTTGAGACCATAATGTCAAGTGAAATAAATCAAACACACAAGCTTAATATTGGGTGATTTCTGTAATATGAGAAATCAAAATCATAAATAAAGAACAAAATTAAAGATAAATAATTGGATGATATACCTGTATCAAATGGGAAAGCAATTGAGAGATAAAAGGAGAGATGAGGGGAAGTGAAAAGAAATTTAAAGGGAATTAAATCATGTTATGTATATGCACTAACTTTACAAAAAGAATGTCATCATTATGTACTTCATGTATCAATAAAAGTGTAGGTTATTTTAGAAAATGGAGTTTTACTCTATGATAAAAAATGATAATTTTGAGTCATTTATACTCAAATAGACATACCTTCAGGACATACTCATAAGTGAAATAAATAGTTCACAGATGAGTAAATATCATATCTTTTTTCTGGTATGAGAAACTGAAGATGTAAGTGAGTTCTAGGATGCATGATAAATATTGTGAAATAGTAAATATTCAAAGGGAAGTGGGGTTTAGGTGTAAGTTATGAGGGAAAAGAAAAGAATTGCTTAAAAAAAGGAAACAAAGCTCGTACATATAGGGGCAGGCATGTTGTAGGATGGGTAGGGAAAGATGAAAAATTAGAATCATAATCATGATGTGTATATATACTGTACCAATAAAGATTCAAATTTTAAAAATAACAAAAAATGTTTTACAGCTTAAAACTTTAAACAACAATAATAATGGGAGCCCTGGTTATAATCTGAGGAACCATGGAGTCAGCAATGAAAGTTTCACTATTTGGTTCACATAGTATGTTAGATAGGTAAGGCTATCAATTATCCAAAATGTCTCTATACCAGATTCCTTAGCTGCATTCTCGTCACTGGGACGCTAGTACCCCAAGCTCACAACTTACAGGAAAGGTTTCATTTGGCTCACAGTTGGAGAAGTTTCAGTCTATACTCAGCTGGCTCCAAGGCAGGGGCCCATGGCAGAAGGGTCTGGTAGAAGAGAAACAGCTCATGGCAATGAGAGCAGGAAATGAGGTCAAGGGAAGTAAGTGGGAGACAGATCTTTCCAGGCCTCTCTCCCAGTGAGCCACCTCTTCCATCCAGCCTTTACCTCCCAAATCACATTTAGCTTTAAACTCATCACTGGAATAAAACAGCCCGCATGATCTAATCAACTCCCCAAAGTCCAGCTCTGAGCACCTGCATATAAACCGTAACATAAAATTACCTTCAACAAGTGAATTTGATTTGTGGGACAGAGAGCTTTGCGTCATTTCTTAGTGCAACATAAGTACCCATCTAAGCAGCTCACTTATATAGAAGTTAAATATCTTACCATTTCCAAGGTGAATCCCTTTTCTACTCGATCTTGTTGTTGTACTCCGTAGGTAGAGGTCTTGGTGGTAGAAAGTAAAACAACTGCCAAAACTAGGAGTCTTAGAACATTAAGAGAAAAGATCACCTTGCTAAATGTTTTTTCATGACATTTTCTAAACCAATAAACTTAATTAAAAATTGATGTTTATAAACATTGAAAAATTGTGGTTAAAGCAGATGGGATTTTTGAGGTGTTATAAAAATGTTCTGAAATAGCCTGTGATGTTTATGCATACTTTCTAAATGTATTAAAATCTATTGAATTTTATACTCTAAATGGGAAATTGTGTGGTAGGTGAATAATATATCAATAGAGCTATTCTATTCTTTATGAAAATCTTACCCTAATTTCTTCAACCATTCATCTATATACACATGCTAAATTCCACTAAACCATTTACAAAGGTAAGAGAAGATAGATAAAAACCATCATGTTTTGCTCTCTGTGTCAAAGAAAATTAAACTGAAATATATTTTGATAAAACTTCTTAGAATTTAAAACCCATACAGAAAAGAATTTAAAACCCCTACAGAAATACAGATCCCCTATAATTTATGACTCTATGATAAGATTAGAAATAGTTCAGCTGAAATTAACACAGAGACTAAAGCTTTCAGTCAGAAATATAAGTTGTTTTTCATAGAATATCGGGGTTTAAAAAGATCTTAAAATATATTCAAAAAACAAGATGTGTCTAGCTTTAGCTTTTGGCAGGCTAGAGCCCAGTTTTTCCAGCAACATTTGTTAAAGAGGCTGTCTTTCTTCCATTGGGGATGTACGGGTCCCATTTGACCCTGCTATACCCCTGCTAGGAATATACCCAAAAGAATTTAAAAACTCACATTGGAAAGACAGATGTACACCCTTGTTCATAGCAGCTCAGTTCATGATAGCTCAATCTTGGAAACAACCCAAATGTCCATCAACTGGAGAGTGGATAAAGAAGATGTGGTTTTTTTACAAAATGGAGTATTA